>PVJO010002955.1:0-132495 GCA_004026905.1 Hystrix cristata
ATATTGATTTCCACAGTGGCTGGACCAGTCTACATTCCCACCAACAGTGGAGGAGTGTTCCTTTTTCCCCACAGCCCCGCCAGCATTTGTTATTGGTTGATTTTTCCATATACGCAGTTCTTTCTGGAGTGAGGTGGAATCTTAATGTTGTTTTGATTTGCATTTCTCGAATGACTAGTGATGTTGAACATTTCTTCATCATTCTTAAAGAGAAATGGTTGACAAATTTAAAGACCCAATCCAAAAATGGGCAAATGAAATGAATAAACATTTCTCAGATGAAGAAATAAAAATGTCAGCCATTTCTCTTTAAGAATGATGAACTTCTTAAACGAAAGGTGAAAATGGTGTGTTTAATGAAGTTTTATGGAATTTCTCTTAAAAATTTAAAGAGAGTTTTTTGTGTGGTCAAGCAGCAATATTAACAGTTATGGTAGGAAGAGCAGTCTGAATGGTAACAGCGGCAGAGTGCGGATAGCTGCAGGCGTACGGTGCTCACTGAGTTCAAGCAGCACCAGCCTGTTTAGTCCTCACAATGGCCCCGTGATTTTGGTTCTGTGTCTTTGGTGTGTTGAGTGACTGTCCCAGCTGGTAAGTGACGAGATGAAGAGTCAAGCCCGGACTGCAGAGCTGCAGAATCTGTATATTGTCATTTCATGTCTGAGGTTAGAGACCTGAGCCTTCCATGTCGCTGGGCTTAAAGCAAAAGTGGCATTTGCTGTGACAGCTCCCTTCAGTGACTGCATGTCCACAGAGAATGTGATATACCTGTGCCACCTGTGAGACCTCCGATAGCCGTGACGCTCCCTGTCTACAGTTCTGCTGGTGAAAAGTGTGAGATTTCTCAGAAGCAAAACGTGATTTACAATTTTCACATCCATGGGCCCGCCATGGCCTATTTTGTGTAATCAATTTTTAAAAAATTGATTGTTGGTTTATCATGTTAATGAATTCAGCTGATATCCGCAGTAGCCAGAGCTCCCCAGTGTCTTAATGTCACACAGGCACAATTATTTCACCACATATGAAATACACAGTCAGCCTTTACATGGCTTTCATGACCAGCTGTTAATTCTGAAGGTTAAAGGGCCTTGAAATATCATCGTAATCTCTTTGGCGCACCTCTGCCCCTGCACGGAACATTCTGACCCACACCACGAGGAAGCATTCGTGTTAAATGTCCCCAAAAGGTCTCCATCATCATAAAATGTAGTGTGTGCTCAGATTTTCGGCAAATGGGGGTTGTCACAAAGACTCTGCTGCAGTTCCCTCCGCTGTGTGTCTTCCCTTACTGGCCGGTCCCTGTTGAACCACAGAGACTGATGGTAGCCAGCGTTCCATTCTGCGTTAAACAAGTTCAGTCAACATAAATCTCAGGGCCTGATCCCTGAGATCGCTCAAACAAAGAAACATCATCAATTCCTCATATCAACTAATTTCTGGGAACAGCCTATGGAATCATTCTGTATCATTGGACAACAAAATATATTATGAGAAGAATGAAGGTTGATTACCAGTCTTTCTCTGCTGCCTGTTTTCCTTTTTATCATTATTGCCTTAACAGTATTCATCGATCGTGCCTCAAAGTTACCAGACAGGCTCCTACAAATCTCCCTGCGTCTTGTGTGGGAGCCAGGCTGAGATGATGTGCAGCCCTCTGAACGCCCCCAGCATCATTCCAAACCAAACCCAAATGTGATTTAGGAGAGTCCTATCAAACAGAATCACTGGCCTGATCGGAGTCGCTTATTCTGTTTCCAGGTATCAAACCAGTGCTTGTAGGTTGTAGGGATTGGTTGGGAGTGGTTTCTCTTATTTATTGTACAATGGTTACTTTGAAAGTATTCTCGTTGATAAAAGTGATGTGTACTATGTTTTTAAGTAAATGTGATTGTATAAACTTCAGGTATGGAACATAATGTTATGGGATATGTATAGTAGCTCTGTAAACTTGATCATCTTACACCCCAGCTATTTTGTGTCCTCTGACATACATCTCCCCATTTCCACCCGATCTAATGACCACTGTTTTATTAGCTGTCTATGTATATTTTGACGTTTTTATTTCATATGTAAGTAAAGTCATGCAATACATTTCTTTCTCTACCTGGCTTATTTCACTTAGCATATGCCTTCTGCCAGGTTCATCTATGGTGGCAAATGGCAGGATCTCCTTTTCTAAGGGTGGATAATATTCCATTGTGAATCTATATCACAGTTTGTTTTAAAACTCCATCCATCTACTGACAGACACTTAGGTTGTTTCCATATCCTGGATGTTATGATTTGTATCAAAGTGAATGTAGTGTGTGGAGATCTTTACAATACCATGATTCCAAAGGTAGCCCATTAGTTAGAACCCACAAGGAGTAGCAGCTCTGCTTGGCTTCTCTGTAGGTTCAGATTTATCCCACCTCAGAAGGTGTTATTTTTAAATGTTTGACTCTGAAATGAATACCTGCTTATTTGTGTTGGGAGAAAAACGTAACCTTCTAAAAGATGGTTGTGTCCAATCCTTTCTAATTCAGGAACGATAAAAAAATAAAGCACAGGTACCAAGAGAGAAGGGAGACAAAGTAAAAGATCCAATAGAGAAATATGATGAAATGTGGTTCACACTAAATTCTACTTATGTTGAACGCTTTAGTTTTGTTGAAGTCAGAGGTAGAAATAGCCGTATTGAAATGGTGAAAATCTCATACACAGTATTCGACTTGTGCTAAAAAAGGTAATATTCATTTGAAAGATTCTGCAAATTACTCATAGAAAATCATAAAACAGTGGGAGGAAAAGAGCTTCACTTTGAAACTTTTAGCTGCTTGCCCCTTTTCCTACTTAAATAACAGCAGAGACTTAAAATGTGCTGGAGAGGCACACTCAGTCCTGGAGATCTTTATTCATACTAAAGAAATATGACTTCTAACTATGCAAAATGAATCCCTCCTGACAAAGTTTAAATGAACTGTGCCAACCTACCAATAAAGCAGGCTACATGTCATGAAATGTCACTTTAACACATTTCATTGCTGCCATACAGAAGCTAAATATCTGGATTTGACGTACTATGAAGAATTTTTGTTTTCTCGATTTCTCCCAGTACCTTTTTTTTCTCTAGTTAAACAACCCAGTCCTTGCTGTTGGTCAAAGAAGAAAGAAATTTATCATTATGCTTTAGTTATTTTTAAAAGTACCTTCATTTTATAACACAATTTGCCAAAATTATTTGAAATAGATTAACCTTTCAAAATGATAATGACATCAAATTCTATTAAGTAATTTTCCTAAACATTAACTCTCAGCGAAAATAATGCACACATCAGCCATGTAAAGTTCAGTTTGGGATTCTGCCTGAATTCAGTTGCTTCAGGATATCTGTTTAATACTCAACAAATTGTTTCCTCATCCATGAGTGTCCATTTTCCTATATCCTAAACTCCCCCGATTTTACAGATCTGCTTTCCTGGTCTCTTTTTTAGCACTAGAAGTGGAATTACCACAGTTTGACCTTCCTGGCTGACCTTTCTGGGTTTCTCAACACTTTTGTTTAAGCCAAATTTTACAGGCAAAATCTGTATAGCATTGCACCCAGCTAGGGAGATAATTAGGAAGTGCCATCACCTTAATTACTGTGTTTCGGTCTCTAGAGAAACATGAAAGCTTGTCCTGTCCCTTTAACAGGACAAGTTGCTAATCTCCTTAACATTATTTTTCCCTTTGGGCTGATAATATTTCATAAATTTTTGCTTTGTAAAATATTCCTAAAGGGAGGCTTAAACCGTAATGCACAGATTATGGAAATTATACTCATTAAGTAGTGGGTGAGATTTCTGGAAAGCCACAGAGCTGCTTCGTAACATGTAAGCTCCATTAGAGCCTTCATTTGAATGTTTATTCATGGAGCAGTAAACGTTTTTTATTATACATTTTATTGAAACATAAATTAAAGAACTGTAATTATGTGTATGGCAAGTAGTAATGCAACATACATTTGTCACAAAATGAGTAAGACAAGGAAAAATGTCATCATTGTTTCATTTGCATCCAGACCTTTTATTGTATACCCAAAAGGAAGGCACCCAGAAGGACTCACTCAATGGATTGATGTTCTGATATGGTGTGTAAAAACCCCATATTCTTGCTATTCTGTCCAGCAAAGGGAGCATTCTGGAATTAATTTGTGAAGGTGAGGAGCAATGTAAATAAAAGGTGAGTTTCATCTCTCTTGAGAGAAACCCACAGTGGTTGTTATTAAGTTTACACTGATCAATGAATGTGTCCCCTTGGCAGTCTCTGCAATGCTGTTTGTTTATAGGATAAACTGTTGCTTCAGGAGATTGAACATATTTGAAGAGTTTCTAAAAAGAATTTATGTGAGACTGAGAGTAAAACTTTCAAGCGTGCTGTTTGGCTGAAAAAAATAGTTTTTACTGGTGAGAAAAGATATGTGCATCGTGATCATGGTGGCTATTTGTAGGCTATATCCTTGCGCAGGAACTTTTTTTTTTTCCTTATAATAGAGTGGGGCGAAAAATCACAGACAGGGAGAAAATTTTTGCCAGCTGTCCCTCAGACAAAGGTCTAACATCCAGAATATATAAAGAACTCGAAAAGATCCACCCTCCCAAATTTAAAGACCCTATCCAAAAATGGGCATCTGAAATGAATAAACATTTCTCAGATGAAGAGATAAAAATAGCACAGGAACTTTTAAGCAGAAGGAAAACATAAGAATAAGCCAAATAATCAGTACATATGTGATTTAAAAAAAAAAAACAATCTAAGAAATCAAGAACTCTGTAGGTACCCATCACTGAGCCATTTTCCCATCCTTCCACCCTTCTATAACTTCACTCACCTGTATCCCAACCCTTCTATTCATTTATCCATCCATCTGCTCATTTGCTTATCCATTCAACCATCCATCTGCTCACCCTTCCATCTATCCTTCCTTCCCTCTGTCTATACAGACAACATTTAATCAGTGTACTCTCTAAATTAGGAGCATGGCGTATGGGGGAGTAAAATAATCAGGAGAAAAATCTAGTAATGAATATTACAGACTTCTAAAGTAATAGAATTTGTACTCTTTATACTTTATGGTAAAAAGCTGTCATAAAGATACATAAGAAGAATCAGAGGAGCCCTGACGAGTCCGGAGGCTATACAAAGAAGGGAGCATTTGAAAAAGCTTGTAAAAACTGAAAGGAAGAGTGAGAGAAGGAAAGGAAGAATTCCGTTGGAAAGAAGATTTCTTAATTTTTCTTAAAAAACATTATAAACACAGTGACTACAATGATAGCTAATAAAATGAAGTTCTGACAAATTCTGGAACATTCTCTAGATCTCTTGAAAGTCATTTTAGAGGAGGCATCACTAAGGCACTACCCCTGCCCAGCAACAAACAGAACGAATTTCATGTCTCTGAGCTCCTGCATGTCTGGCTGAATAGGAAGACTGTCTGTCCTGGAATCGTCCATCCCAGCTTCCACCTGTCTTGTCACATAAGCATGACTAGCACAGTAGGAATGATCCCATCAGAGGCCCTTGTGTATTAGGACATCTTACTTGTGAAATTTTTTCTTGAGTTCATCAACTTCTTTAAGGGCAGTGATTATAATTTCACTCTCTTCTTGCTGAACAGTTTTAAGAACTCAAAGCTCTTGTGTTGCTCCAAAGATAATACAGAATATTCATACAAGACCAATCTCGAATATGTTAGAAATCTATTCTCATGGGCTTCTCTTGCAGAAAAGCTTAATATTCTAAAGATATCTGTCATGGAATTTTATGTTAAAGAATTGAGGTTATGTAGATAAATTACTTATCAAATTTCCTGGCATACAATGCCTGGTATATAGTAAGAACTTAATAAATAGCAGCAACTATTATATTTGCATCTTTTAAGGATAATAATCAAAGAATATTCAACATCACACATTTCTAGAATGCTTGAAATTTTTTCTCGAGAGCTTGAGGTGCCCAGTTTTAGTCAAAATTATTTCTTTTCCTTCCCAAAGCTGTGTTCTGAACACACTGGAGGTTTAATCAAGATTATTGGCAGGATTAGGTTAGTGTCCTGTTCTTTGAGAACTTCACAAGGGCCTCCCTTCCTTCCTCCTTTTCTTTCTTCTTTGTTTTTTCCTGTCTTGGAGGCAGGTGATAATACCCCTGGAAATAAGATTTCCCAGCATGCAGTATACTAGTAGGTAGGGAGGCCGTATAATTTATCATCCAAATAGAATTTTGGAGAGTAAAAGGAGGTCTTGTTTTCAATAATACTGGCTTGTTTATAACTATAGGCCTAAACACAGAGTGTTTTGAGGAAATCAGGGCATACAGTCACTCGTATTTTATTTAACTGGGAAAGAGTATAGTATAACAAAGAAGACATTTAACATCTTATCAACCTTTCTTAGAATCCTATTTTTACCAGTCTGGTGTCCTTGTGCAATTTACTTTATCCCATTAAGTCCCAGTTTTCATTATCCAAAATAATGGAGAAAATAACATTTCCTATTTCTTACTGTTTTGGTAAAAAAAAAATTACATATATTAATTATATATGTATACATATACATATAATTTTGTATGCACTAAGCATACTTCCTAGCATATAGTGTTCTCACATAAATGGTAGCTAATTTATAACTGTTAAGAACTTTAAAATGGAGGATGGACAGATGCTATCGTATTATTATAAGTGTAATTAAGGTTTTTTTAACCTTATGTTAAATTATTAGATGATATGCTACTCTTTATAGAGAAGAACAGGACTACATCAGGAATTTGTTTAACAGCCCATGAAAGGGCCCACATCTCTGTAGATGCAAGCACCTACCTTGTTCACATTATTCAACAGCCTCAGAGTAATAGATGATGCGCTTATGTCCGTGTCTTTCTTTTAGATTGTATAGTTAACTGACTATTACAGGAGAAAAGAAAATACATCTTCTTTTTAAGGTAGTAAATTGTTATATTTGGTGGGAATAAGATATATTTCCCTTTGGAAGTGGGAAAGGGGGTGGATGACAAAAATCTACAGTAATTTGAGAGAGTCTAGTGGAGGAAGCCAAAGGACTGAAAAAGTAGAGGCAAGACAATGAGAAGAGAGACTATGTTAATTCTTCATGCCCAGATGTTTCTCTCCACGTGGCAATAACTCTACTACCATTCTTTCCTTTAATTCATTTAGTAAAGAAGATGTAATATGCCACTCGTAATGTAATTGTCTCTCACTATTCCTGTTTAGGTCTATTGCATGAACAGTATGGAGATTTCTCATTTTGTTCTGTTTATTGCAGTGGGATTTTAAAATAAGAAGGAGACGTTATCCCAACACCTGCTTTCCTAGCTAGTAGTGATTGTCTTGCCCCCAAAAGTGAATGGGTTTTAAGCAAAGTGGGTAGTTCTTATAAGCCATATTACCATCTTATAAACACCTCATTAAAATAGGAAAGGTGACAGAGCTATGGCAATAGTTCTTGTTTCATCTCCTGGGTGAGAAGCCTGTATTCCATTCACTTTTCAATTTTATTTTCATTTGCAATCGGGGTTTCCTGTGCTTTACAAAAACAAATAATAGAAAAGACTTGCTTTCTTCCTGTGCATACCTTGTTTTGTGTTTGAGAGCAATAGATAAGAAAGAAGATCTACTTTTTACCTGTTCTTTTTGTTCCAAATTTCAGTGGAAGAGCTTATTAAAGCAAGGAAAACAGAAATAACTTCCCCCATGTTTATCCATTGCCTAGCACAGATCTCACGCAAGCCAGTGTTTTGGGACCATGATGAGCTGCTCGTGCTTGCAGTGTGGAAGATGGGGAAATTGATTGGCAAAAGAGATGCACTGACACTTGCTCGTGTTTGTTACTTCCTGAGCCTCTGTTCTCATGGAGCAGGAATTGAAAAAGAGCCTGCCAAGTATTTCCACCTTGCGAGCTTAAAGCCAAAAGGAAAAGACACATCAGCAGGCTCTAAGAGTTCAGTGGCACTTTATATCACATCAGATTCCATCATCTTGCTTTTATTTGACTTGAAAAGACTTTAATTTTTAGAAAATTTGAAATTTAAAACTGCCTAGTTGCTAAAAGCTCCTTTAAACTCTCATTGTGGTTGGGAGCAATACATCATCAAAACCATAGTGCTTAGATGATGTACGGCGCCCATATATCATGAGGGCACCATCCCTCTCGTGATGTATTATTATAACTCGCCATTGGAGCACCGCCAGTGATGTACGACTTCAAAATACAATCGTTAAGCCACAAAACTTTGAGGGTCTCTACACATTCTGGGAGTTTTATTTTTTTTGGTTCCCGTAAGTTTCCCAACTTGACTGAGACAGTTTGGGGTAATAGAAAGCACAGTTTCCTGTTCAGGAAAGGCCACCTGAGCGTTGCTAGGACTCTCGGTGAGGGAAATCAGTGACAGCCAGGTCGCATGTGCCTTTGGCTTTCGACAGACCATTTTGATTCCTCCGTTGGCTATGCTGAGGTGACTTCAAAACCCTGTGAGCAGCGCTGTTTCTTGTGACATTTGTGCTACCACCGAGTGGCTTTCAGTGATTTCATGTTGACCCTGCACTTAGCAACAGAAGACACAGCCTGGCTAAATCAAGGAAGAATCCAGCCACACTGAAAGACGAACGTGGGGGCAATGATCACCCAGAGCAGAACGCCGTCAGCATGGCTTGTTGCAGGTCCGTACCTTCTGGTTTAGGACACAAGCAGGTTGTATGAAATGTTTCCTGCACCCCTGTCATGTAATGTAGTTGTTGTTAAAGTACTCCGGATAACTAGGATATGACAAAATTGGCTTATACACTTTATGTACATATTCATATTTTTGCAGAAGAATCTTAAGTGTTAGGATACTGGTTTTGTAGGCACCGAAAGACGAAGGAAGATGAGACAAGTAAAGAGACTCGCCTAGTCAGAGGCAGAGGTAGGGTTTGAACGTGGGCCGTCAGTCTCAAGTACTTGCGCACCAAGCTCTTTCTCTGTGGGGCTTCTACCTCTCCGAGATCTGGGGCAGGAAGGATGTATGAGATGTGTTAAGCAGCTGTGGAATACACACGTGGATTTCGGGTTCTAGTTCTTGCCCTGTCATTGGCTTTGCTGTTGGTCTTGAGAAGGTCACCTTCCTCTTTTGTAAAAATGAAAAAAAAAATTAGACATTGTAAGTGTCTCACTAATAGTTTCCAATTCTGATCCTAAGTGGTTGTCATGACTTTTTAATGTTTATGTATTTTTTAAAGTAATCGATTCGTTTGCAGATGAAACTGTGCGTGGGATGCCAATATAGAAATAGGTAACACGGGGGCGGTTCGAGTCGAATCTGTGGTGGGGAACCGAAGTGTACCATCCAGTCTTGTGCAGCATCCTTGTTCCCATGGTGCCTCACCCCCTCAAAGCCCTTCCCCGAGGCTTGCCCTGGAAACTCTAGGGCTTTGTGATTTAGATTTTGAAAATCACTGACCACACATTTATCTGTTATCTCATTAATGAAAAGGAAACTAAGTACTTGAACTTTCAGCCCAGTAAAAGGTGGACTGTGAGATTTCTGTGCTCCGTCCACATCCCCTTGCCCACAAGCCCCGTGGCTGTGACGCAGCCTAGCTGGCCTGATTTCCACCTGGCGCTGAGAACCCCTCTTTTCACTTGCAGAGCAGGGATATTGGAAGTGATAGAGTACAAATACCTCTCTAGGAGCAGTTCTCAGTCAGTGAGGACAAGATCGGCACATCATAAATACCCCAGTTCTCCCATCTTCTGGTGAGATGAGTCCAAGGTGCATGCTCTTTACTAGCTCTCAGACTTTCTGAGCAGGACTAAGTTCCAGTCACATGCAGTAACAGTTCACTTGGTGACACATTGTTTGTTGGCTGCTTTTCCTTTCTTGTCTCTTTGAACAACACTCCCTTACTGACTTGCTCAGGGATTACTTCCTAAATACACGACCTGTACTTGTATCCTTATTCAATGTATGCTTCTGGGTCAATGGAGATTGAGAAAGGTATTTATATCTGCATCCATTTACATGAAGAAATGGAATTGTTATTGCATGATAGTGCAATTAACCGGGGTTCTAAATTTTCTCCTGTGTGTTTTTCTTTCTCTTTCAAATTTTCTGTCTGTCATACTTTATTTTGATGATTAGCAAATGAAGACAATCTTAGTGTGTAAATACATTTGCTTATTTCAAGTTCGGAGCCTTTGGTAATTATCTAAAATTTCATGGAAAGAGCAGTAGGCATGAAGACTTGTCTGAGTTTTGCAATGGGAAAATTTTATCCATTTTCCTCACCTACAAATTGGTAGAATAATACTAGCTTTACAGAGGTGTTACGGAGATGAGAAAAATATGTAATCTCTGCAATAAAAATGTTAGAAAGTCATTTGCATTTGTTTTATATTTGTTGCTATAATAAACTGCTGCAAATTTAGCTCATGGGGCAAATGGTAGCTCTGGGGTTAAGCTTCTGAGAAAATGCCAAATTGTTTTCCAAAGCAGCTGCAGCTTTTACACTCCCACCAACTTGCACAAGGATTCCAATTTCTCCATTTCCTTGTCAATATTTGTCATTATCTTTCTTATTATTGTTACCCTCATAGGTGAGAAGTAGCATCTCATTGTGGTTTTGAACTAAGGGTACCGAACATATTTTCATGTGCTTATTGTTCATTTTTGGGTCCTTTTGGAGCACTGTGTATTCATATCCTTTGCCCACTTTAGTTATAAGTTTTCTTTTTCTTTTTATTCTTGAGTTCTAATAGTTCTTTATATACTCTGAACACAAGTCTCTTATCAGATACATGATTTGCAAGAGTTTTCTCCACGTTTGAGGCTTGGCTTTTCGTATTCTTGCTTATGTCCTTTAAGGTATAACACTTAACAATTTGATGATGCTCACCCTCTTCCACTTTTAAGGACCCTTCTGATGACATTTGAACATGTGACCTAACATACCCACACGTCAAGGATTAGGATGTGCACATCCTTGAAGAGGATCCTTCGTGTGCCTGTTAAATGATTGCCTTTCTTATTCTTGAGAGCCAGACTTGCATTCTGCATTTGGAGAGAAGTTCACAGAGGGCCCCCTGACTGAGGGTGTAGGTCCCCAGCTGTGGAGTAGCTGTGCAGGCTTCCCTGCCCTTTCCCCTGCATGACTTTATCCTTGGCATTGAATTACAGCATATTCTGACATAGACAGAGTGTATCAGTATTTGACCAGATGATACCAACTGTTGTCTGATGAGAATGGGGGTAACAGATGTGTTCAAAAAGGGTGAAAAGAAAAGCAGAAGCAGTGCAAAGACCCAAAACAGTGATGTCAGTGCTTATACTCACTTTCTTCCATTCACTGCAGTCTATTTTTCTTTTTTAATAACCATTTTATTGTAGTATAATTCATGTATCATAAAAGTAACCCTGTTAAAGAGTACAGTTCAGTGTTTTTTAGTGTATTCACAAAGTTGAGCAACATTTGACACTAAATAATTCTAGAAGATATTTATCATCCCAAAAAGAAACTCTGTGCCCATTAGCAGTCACTCTTCATTCTGCTCTAGAAACCGCTAATCTTCCTTTCTCTGTAAATTTGCCTAGTCTGGACATTCCGTAAATGGAAGCATATAAAATATGGCCATTTGTATCAGGATACTTTCACTTAGCATGATGCTTTCGCTTAGCACACTTCATTCATTATTTGTGCCAAATAATATTCTGTTATCTTGGTACATCACATTGTGCTTATCTAACAGTTGTGGTCATTTAGGTTGTTTCTACTTTGTGATAATTGTGAGCAATATTGCTATAAACGTTCATATGCACATTTTTGTGCACACATGTTTTCAGTTTTCTTGGGCATACGCTAGAAGTAGAATTCTGGTTCCATGTAGTAGCTGTATGTTTAACTCCTTAAGGAACTGGAAAACTATTTTCCAAAGCAGCTGCAACATTTTTTTTTCCCACCAGTTGTAATTGAAGGTTCGATTTTCTGCATTCTCACCAGCACTTGTTATTGTATGTCTTTTAGATTATAGGTATCACAGTTTGGAGGAAGGGGTATTTTAATGTGGTTTTGATTTGCATTTCACAATGACTAATGATGTTGAGTGACTTTTCATGTACTTTGCAGTTTTGTCCTCCCTCCATAGTATCGAACACTGGGGATGATCACCTCCTTCTTGAAATTCTTTATTTTCTAGCCTGTTGGAACTTGCCATTGGTTGGTTTGCCTCCTTCTTCACTGTGTTCTTTAGCTGAGTCCTACTACTCACCCTGAGTTTGAAGAAGTATCCCAATGCCTGATCCGCCCTACTGTATTTTCATTCATGACTATTGTTAACTTACTTATTTAGTGTTTTGCACTTCTTATTGGAATGTAAGCTATATGGGGGCAGGAGCTTTGTCTTGTACATCATGGTACTTTTGGTTCCTAGAATAGCACTTAGCAATAAGTGTTTTTGAATGAATGAATACATGTTTTAGAAAAATATACATAAGTGGTACATGAATAAAAACCTGGGTGTTCTGTAACCAGATACATTTCTAGAACATTGTATTATGCAAGCTTAAGTGTCTTTTGTGCAGGACCTCTCAGATACTTTATTTTGTTAATAATCATTGCAAAATTAAATTTGAAAACTTTTTGTATGGAATGTATCGTAATACTTTTAAAATACTCTTCCAACTCAAGCAGCTAAACTACAATCCCTAGTAAAGTTATAGAGTGCTTTAGTAAATGGATGTTTTGTTAGCTCTTTAAAAGTTAAATTGTGATCATCACAGCTTAATATGAAATCACATGAACAGTTTATGTTAAATTATCCCATCTCTGCCATTAAAAGTGTTTTAAATGAGAACTCCATTCTGTCGGAAGGCCATGGTGATGCTATTTCTTCACAGCAGTGAGGCTTTGAGCTGACTTTGTCACGATCTCCCTATTCCGAGAAGCTGAGTGTGTTAGCAGGATCATGGGGTCAGCCTGTCACTTAAGAGTTCATGTCAAAATATCAGGCTGAACTGGAATCTGTGCCTTTGGGGAGAATCATGTCCATAGTGAGCTGTTTACTGTCTCTTGTGTCATGCTGAGTTTCAAGCGGCGGTTACCAGTGATCAGGAGTGGAATTTCCAGGACTGGGTGGTAATAGAGCTTACAGAGATAGCTCTAAACACTAGACTCAGAAGAGCAATGGAAAGGAAGAGAGACAAAGGATAGGCATACACCCAGGAGCTTCCTCTACTGTAGTTCACTGCCAGCCATATGTCAGTAGGGGCTGGTAACCAGCGTATCTCTCTGGACAGGCATGCAGGACAGTCAGAGTACAGGAAGACAGAGAAGCATTCACAAATGAGTCTCTACATAATGCAGTAAAGCAGGCAAAATGGGGTGAACTTGATGCCCACATCAGTATACTTGGTAAGAGCAGGGGTAGGAAGCTTAGCCAGTGTTTCTCGAAGTTTGGACCTTGACCAGCATCATGGGAGCTTGTTAGGAATGCAGATTTTTGGGACCTGGAAATCTACATCTTAAGAAGCCTGAGATATGTGTTCAAATCTGAAAATTGCTAGTCAAAACCAGAGAAGTTTTGGTAAGAGAGATTTTTAACAATTCCTCATTCAGGGATCTGCTTAAATATATTTCCTGCTAGTATGAGAATCAGTTCTTGAATGCGGTCTCAACTTGGTCTTCAAGTATAATTTTTTTTTTAAATAGAATAATCCTACTGCAGCTGTATGCGTTGAGTCCTATGTGTTAAGTAGCAGGTTAAACTCATTCTTAGCGGATTTGATCCTCTTCACACCTCTCTGAGTTGAGAACCACTGCAATCTCCATTATAAACAAGGGTGCTGACCAAGGGTGCTGGCCTGCTATGGCAGGGTCACCTAGCTGGTTATGTGCTAGGCCCACCTGTACTGCAATACTGTACTTCCTGTAAATAACTAGTACATATGTTGCCAGTGCGTTAACTGCCAGAACGCTGGTCTGAGAGATCTCATTATTAGAAATTAGAGGGGAAATGATAGAGAATGGATGGATAAGATGGGTTAATGGATGGGAGGGTGGAAGAAGGAAAAGAAAAAAGGGCACCTAGTGGAAGAAAAGAGGAAAAGAAGAAAAGATAGCAGCAGGTTTGGGAAGTAAAGATTGAGGGAAGGCTCCTTCTAAATGTGGACTAGGTCCTTGTTCTGCGGCATTTTCCCTTTCATTCCTGGTCTTGGCTTTAAGTCATCCAATCCAAGAACTTAAATCACTTTCAACCTGGGCGCACACCTCATGGCTTGCTCCTAAGAATTTGCTTCCCGTGTAGTTGGTGACTTATTTCCCCTTGTTTGTTTGGTTTTTCTCCCTCCCTGCCATGTTCACATAGTGCTTGTAAATTAAGTAAGTACATACTCACCTCAGTTGCTGAGGGATCCATAATCGGCTTCATTGTTGACTGGAGGAGATTCTGGTGAAAATATGTCACCCTGTGAGGACTGCGGGCTCAGAGGCTGATGCGAAGCTTCTTTCTGCTTCATTCACCTTGGACCACCTTGTTCCCTTCCTCTGATTTAATAGCATGTCATTTTCCCTTCCTTGTATACAAAGCCACAGGGACACTAATTGCGTTCTCTAGAGGTCTTTTGGAGTTTTGCAGTCTGATCGTGGTAATCGAGAAGGAGTAGGCATGATCAGGGATAATGTTTGATTCCTTGCCTTCCTCTCCACAGTTAGGGTTTTCATTTTCATGTTCCTTGCTGTGGTTTGTAATAAACGCAGGAACATAGCTCAAGGACAAGAATCGGTTTAACTTCAGCCGAGGTACAATAGATGCTATTGGGAAAGTAAAACTTCAAATGGCAGTTTAGCCTTGAAGAATATATTGAATTTGATATGCTGTGAGCCTTGATTCATGATCTCTGTGTAATAGCATTGCTATGTATATTACCTGGGTGCTTTAGTAGACTAGAGAAATGGACCATTTAAATGGTTGTGTTCACAGAATCAGTACTTGTGCTGGTGAATGAAGAGGAGGCAAAAGTCAGGTGACCTAACTTCCTGTGCCGATTCTACCACGACCTCTCTGAACATTGATTTTCTTGTATGAAAAGTGGAGATCATGTTAGTGCAGGATTTTTAGAACCATTAAATGAAATAATACCAAGCACAAATACATAGTTTATCACAGAAAATAAAAGCTTAATAAATGGGAACTGTTTGCATTACTATTATGCAATTATTATTTAAAGCCCCGGTTCTGTGATTTGGCCCATACTACTTCCTCATCTCTTTCATTCACTCTTTATTTATGCAGCGCTCTCTTAGCCAATTCTTATTTCCTGTCAGTTTCAGAGTCGCAGTGTTCGTCTTTTAAGACACATTGTCATTTCAAAGCACTGGCTAAATACAACCAAGGCTGACAACTATGAATAATTCCACAAGGCCTCTAAAATACTCTGGCATTTCACTCCAACTCATATATGCCACCAAGTTGTTCCTTCTTTTTGTCTGCCTCTCTCTTCTCAGCACATTTCGTATATAATTACTAAAGTGAACGTCATGTCTCTCTGAAAAATAATCCAACAGGAGCCAATGCTGAGTAATTGGGCACCACGAGAATGTCACTGTCACATCTAAAAATATATGGGGAGATAACCATATTTTATTTTTTCCGTCTTCTCTACTTTCAGCATGTTCATGTCCACGTTCTTCCCAGGAAGGCTGGAGACTTTCGCAGGAATGACAGCATCTATGATGAGGTGAGTTCGCCCGCTGTGCTCTTGTTGTTTGATCACAGGGGCTGTCAGTGTGGTGAAATCAACCGAGTGAACCAGATATCGCCCTGAATATGATCTTAAATGAGTCTACCCAGTAGAATTTGGAAAGTGGCGCTAGAGGTCAAAAAGCTAAGAATGGCCATCGTGGGAACCCAAGACAAACGAATTCTAATAATTTCTTTTTCAAATGAAAACTGACAGCATTCAGGTGTCCTTGTGATTTCTGCCTTGTCACTTACCAAGACACTAGGTGTTTGTGTGGAGATATTGGTCTAGATCTCCACAGAAGAAAATCTACGGCGCCACCAATGGAAATCAAACAGATTTGTGTAAGATTCTTTAAGGCAAATACTAAATTTAGTGCTTAACAGATTTTGGAACTTAGCTTGTCTCTCCAAATAGCACTCATTCAAAGTAGAAATTTGAAGTCTGCTGGGTAGAAACTAGCTGGTTTCGATGATGTCATTGTAACGCCTGTATCATAAAGCTTTTAGCAGTTAACTGATTTGTGGATCCTCCTGCCCAGGACATAAATGTGAAATCAGTGCACACGTGAATCTGCAAGAGTCACCTTCTCTGTCCTTCAGGTGGCGTCTACATGACCACCTCTAGACACTCATCTGCCTTGTGTGGAATACACAGCCTCTGAGGGGTTAGATTGGTATAAAATACAAGGTAATTTTAGATGACCTGCTTGTTTTAGTCAAGTAAGGGAAAACACGTTTCCCACGTGTTACTGCTGGTCAAGTAGTACAAGAGCCCTGAAGTGCTTGGTTGAAAAGGACTTTGAGGGTGTTTCTGGAGGTAAAAAGAAAGGTGCTCTAATTGATTAGCAATTTCTACCCGTGGATGTCACATGGGAAAGAGGTGCCACAGTAGTCATCTACTCCTATTCCAGGCCTTTTTTATTTTGGTTGTCTGTCTATGACTCTGCCAGGTAAATCTATATGATAGTCTTTAGCTAATTTCCAAGGGTCATAGAGTGCTTTTCTATGTGTGTTTATGAGGTTTCCTTGCACTAACTGGGCATCAAGTTGGCTGTCTAGACCACAAAAATAAAGAATAAAAGATCAGCATTTAATAATGAAACTCATAATTATCTTATTTTTCTGGAACTCACTGGATTGTTTGAGGTAAGGGATTATCACTTAGGGCAGTAAGCCTTTAGGATATATCTTATTGTCTCACCTTCTTGTGTTTGACAAGAGCAGCAGCAGACCTCTGTCAGATGGAAATTGTCTCATCAGTGGTACTTAAGTAGTGTTTTATGAAAATCTCAATTCCTAGGAGGATCTATCCCTAGAGATTCTGTTCTAGTAGGTTTCAAAGGCAATGGGGTACCAGTTATTATATAAGAAAATCCCCAGCAGATCCTGGTGTGAGACTGGGTAGGCTCTCTGCCAAATCTGGGATTTCCAAAGCCATTCTATAGCACTATTCTTTGATCTTATTTTCACTGGGTGTGGAATGCAGTTTGGAGTTTGGTAAGGGCTTAGTCCATGTTATGGGAAAATCAGAATTATGGAGTAATTATAAAGAGATACATTAAAAATCAGTGGTGAGCCTATTAACATAAACTAAAGTTAACAAAATATTGCCAAGTGTAGGCTATTTTAATGAATAAATTAGCACATGATTTATATACAAGTGAATACTGCTAGAGTGGTATTAAAAGTACTTGAAAACACTGTTTTCCTAGGCTGAGCAGTCACCTTGAAATCTTGTTTATGTTGCAAATATGGTAGTGCCAGAAGCTGCACAGACACATATTCAGCCTGTTTCAGGACATGGCGTCCAGCACGGTGGTCGATGTGTCGATGTGTGGCCTTTCTGTCCTATCTTCTTGCCGTTGTTTGCAGGCACTGATGCCATCTCTAGCTCCCTCAGGTAAAACAACACGTGTTCCGACTTTCCAGGTGTTTGGAGGAGCATCTCAGGAGAAGTAATTACCATGAGAGGTATTTGTTTTACACTCAGTGGATAGGTCATATGTAGTACAGATGGTATCTACACAGGGAAATTGTGGCGCAGGACTAAAGAGACTGAACACTGGAAATGAGCAGAATTTGGTTCAGATCTCAATGCCACCTACTAACAATATGATAATGGGAAAATCACTTAACCTCTGTGTTTTAATTCCTGTCTTTAAAATGGAAGTAAGAGTTCACACAACTCCAAAAGATTATCATGTTAATTTCGTGACATATTCCACCTGAAGTCTTATGTTAGGATTTGGCACATACTAAGCATTTATTAGTAGCTAGTTCTCTTCTTATTATTAATTTCGTTTTACAATTATAGCAATGCTGGATAAGTGGATAACCCAGATTAATGCCAGGTCATTTTATATTGCCATCCAACATTCTTTCCAAGGGCCATATTTCCAATTTTTTCTCTGCCTTTAACTACTCATTCTCAGTTTCATCTTCCTCTTTGTATAAAACTCCTCCAGTTTGAGTCCATGATGAGGTTATACCTAGAGAGAGGCATGGGAAGCATGAGGCATTGCTTCAGCTTTGCTGCTACAGGACGTAATGAACATTAGACTGATTGGTCTTAATCAGAAATGATAGTGATGAGGAATGGCACTCTTTATACGATGAAATCACTCACTGTGGATTATGCATCTCTTCGGGACATACGACAAACAGCCTGCCTTGGATGATGAGAGGTGAGAAACTGGGACAGCAGGGGACCGAACCAGTAAATACAACGGTATTCTTCCATAGAAAAGGTTGCTAAATGGTTCCTGAGTTATGTCAGTTAGAAAGGTGGCATTTTTTTTCTGGGTACTGTTTTAAGAATGATAGTGATGAACTGGAGAAAATTCACAGAAAGGTGTTTGGGAGGGCAGGTTCTAGAAGAAAAGATTGGGAAAGAGTTGGTATTTAAATTGGAGAGTGGATGGCTTACAGAGGACTGATAGTGACCGAGTTATTATTTCTAAATATCTGAAGGAGTGGCAGTGGAAATGCATTAAGTGTGCTCTGTGTGGCCCCGAGAGCCCATCTGGCATTATCCATCTACAAGGAGATAGATACTATCTCCAGATAACAGCAGGTCAAACTGAGAAAAACCTGATCAGGGAGAGGGCCTTTTGAGAGACTGAGCTTCCCAATTCTTAGATCCATTCTGACAAACTGTGTATGGTCACAATTCTTGAGGAAGATGTGTGCATTTGGTGACTGCTTCAACTACATAGCTCTGTAAGTTCCTGCCTTTCTACATCTGATCAGTTTGATTATTCCCTCCATTTTTAGGCCGTGCAAGTTCGATAGCAAATAGTGCCTTTTTGTTACTAGCATTAAGACATTTAGGTTATTGCCTGATAAACCATATTCTTTTTTTTTTTTTTTTTGCTTAGTTCCTGGAATACAAGATATAACACTTGCCTTTTATGAGACCCCATTCTGTTGACTTTTCTCTTTTCCAGCCTACTTCTTGCTTTTCTTCCAGATCAGAGTTGAGTACTGATGACCCAGGGCTTTTACCTCATCATATGTCTCTGATTATTGTCTGAAATGTCTTCTTTAATGATGTGATTCATTTTGTCTTCAGAGTGTTTTTTTAATGAGTCTGATGCTCTCGGTCATGTCACTCATTCTATAGGTCACTGTAGTTCTCACAAGTCTGTCTGTTACGTAGACTTGCTTTGCTCCTTTTGTGATACTTGCCTGGCGCCTATAGGGCCCTATAGTTGGAGATCCCTGCCTACTCCATGGACAGCCCTCTGCTCTCTACCATGCAAATGTTACTGTTCCTGGATTCTCTGTCTGCTCCACTGTGCATGCCATTTCTCTGTAACATCTGTTTCACCTCCCTGCTTACTTATTTGCAGTGCTGAAGCCCTGGGTGAATTCTTCAACTTCAATCTCAGGTCCTGTCCACCTCCCCAGTGCCTGTAGATCTCATTCTCTTTTTTTTTTTTTTTTTTTTTTTTTTTTCCTCTTTTTTTTTTTGTGATGCCAGGGATCGAACTCAGGGCCTTGTGCTTGCAAAGCAAGCACTCTAATCACTGAGCTAAATCCCCAGCCCCGATCTCATTCTCTCTTAATGCTTGCTTTTGTCAAATACACCATTCTTTCTTCAAACTCAGGGACTTCGTTGTCCTGTTTGCCTCTAATTTCTAACTTCTCCTCCCCCCTTTCTACTGCCTCATACCTTCATCTGAATTTCAGCTCAAAGTAACCCCCTCCAAGAGTCTTTTTCTGTTCTTCTGTTGAGCTAAAATTGTTAATCCTCTATCCCTTACACATATTAACTCTATTGGATTATTATGCCTATTTCCTCAGTAACACCACACTCCAAATCATGTATCAGTGCATATTCAGTGCCTGCATTCCCCAGCATCACTGTAAAGCCTTGAGAGCAGGGCCCTAATCTGGCAAAGAGTTGGTCTTCAGTGGATATTTGGTAGTAGATGAACAAACACATGCAAGAACAAAAAGAACTAAAATAACTTGGAATTACCAGCTAGTTCTGATATAACATAAAAGGAGAGTGTATCTTGCTTTCAGAAGATTGATTCATTAACTTGTAACTGCGCTGGGTGAGACTCTGACATGGTGCTATCAGACATCTGAAGTTTACTTAATGGGGCTCTGATAGACTAGAATCCTTGGGTCAGGAATCAGTGAGCAGAAGGCTGAAAATTGTGGCACCACAGAAAGGCATGGAGAAGAAATTATCGACCTTGTCTGATCACAAGGCTAATCTGGTGGACACATGCCAGAGATGATGAGTACTTACCCGCTACTAGGTTTGTCTGCTGATAACAAATACAGATGTGGGATTTGCTGAAAGCAGGCTCAATAGCTACTCTTCCTCTCATTCCGACTTTGATCCTGTTGTCTGAGTTTATCTTCACCTGGTTTTCCTCAGCTTTCTGACCTGGACTTGTCCTTATGCATTTTGCTCACTATTTTGTGTACCCCATTTCAGAGGTTAAGCCTCTTTTTCTATCTAAAAACTGAGTTAAAACACATCCTCTCCAATGCGGAATTTCTTCTAAACCCCTTTGTTTACAATTCTCCAAGTAGATTTTATTTATCTGTAGCTCCCAAACTTTTTGCATTTCTGTCTTTCAGTTTGCATGAATTATAGGAGGCCTTCTCTGAACTCAGCAGGCCCTCTATTATCTTGACAAGTTGATGAAGATTATGGTAATGACACAAATGGGTCCTTGGATAAAAGAATATATGTAGATCTAATGCGGAGGAGGGAAATACTCTTTGCCTAATGTCATGGTACATCATCTCATTAACTCAGAAAGACTTACCCTAACTGTATCTCAAGTAAGCAACTCTCATAACTCTATTGGACAATTCATCAAATGTTTATGGGTGACATTGAATGGTTGTGATTGTGCACTGAGTATAAAACCTATTACTGATGAAGGAAGTGACTATTATTAAAGCAAATGGGAATAGCAATCAGCAATTGGACAAATTCAACCATGAATTTCATAGACAGAGAAGGCGTGGGTTCAAGCATGTCATGGGAAACAATTGCTTGGCTTAACACAATGCATGAAGAAAATCAATTTGCTAAAATGCAGGTCATTTGGCCCAGAGGGCTGGAGAGAACCGTTATATTGCTGACTGTATTTATTGTTGAACTTGGATCTCTTTCACACCCCATTTGACTATGGGCTTAAAGTCCATGGGTCCCTGGTTGACTCTCCAAAAAGGAAGGAATGTTTCAGTGAGACAGTTAATTAGTTTTTTTCCCTCTGGGTTCGCTATGCCCTCCTACTGAGTGATAAGTTTCTAAGTATTTTAGAATTTTAGAATGAAAACGAAAACATTGGCACCTCTCTTTCAGGATAAAAGAACAGCTTCTAGATTTTTTTAAAATTCATGAGGACTTAAAAGTCTCAAAGAATCTGCATGTGCTATAATCAACATATAAACACGTAGTAATGATAAATTGAGGTCGTGTAACCTCAAATGCTCCTTTTCCGTGTCTCCAACTGCTCTTTGGCTACCTATTTTAATAAGAGAACTAGATAAACATCTGACATTCTCAGTTCAATCTCTGACTCTAGCAGAGAAGAACGTAAAAGCAGTAGAAAAGTGTTTATCTAGTCAAAAATTATTTCCATCCATTTTCCACATAGAAAGAGGTATTCAGGGAGTATGCAGTTCAAGTCTTGCTAGGTAGCATCTGCTGAGTGTGGGATGCAGAGAAACATGGAGGGTTATCATGGGGGTCACGGTGAATCGGGGGCCTCCTTGAAAACTCTGAAGTCATTGGACACTAATGAGTAAAAGGATAAAATAAGACTGATAAAGGCTGGGCCATCTATAGAAAAAGCCCAACAACGAAGGATGCCACTTCTAGGTTTTTTCCTGGAGTTCTCTTTGAGTGATGCTATTCTTGGTTGGTTTTCCCATAACTGCTGTCCTATGCCATTTTGATATGCTCAGTTGCATGTTAGTGAGACATAATCAAGGAAAAACTTAATCACATGTCACTCGATGCATAGTATTATAGAAATCTATATCACTTGGAATCTATTATCCACTAAAGAAAACTGCCAAGATCTCAGAGGATTTTCCAAATCTGTATCATCTAGAGGACTGAGAATGTAGTAAGTAGAAATAGAGAACAATTATTGGGATAATAAATAGTGAGCATGAATGAGTAAATAAAACAAAGAGGAAAGAAATATAAATTTAGCATCGAAGTATTTTCATCAATATAAGTTACAATGGCCTCAGAGACAAAAGCCCCAAATAAATAATTGTCTTCACCTCACTTTTTAAAGAGAGTAATCAAAAAGAGCAAAAACTGGGGGAACAGGGAGACAAAAATTAATGCAATTTCAAAGATTGAGAGCATTTAGGGCTGGGAATTTAGCTCAGCGGTTAGAGTGCTTGCCTTGCAAGCACAAGGCCCTGAGTTTGATCCCCAGCACCAAAAAAAAAAAAAAAAGATCGAGAGCATTTGTAAGAGTTTTCGCTTTTCATGTATTGTTTATCATTCTTTAGGCAAAAGACTGATATACTTAGTTCAAATCACTTCTATAAATAAATCACATTTCAACTAAGAGCAAGACCAATCTCTGAATCCTGGGTGCCACAGCCAGGAGAGAGGAACCGTAAGACCTTTAAATTGCCTTCTGTAGAGAAGGGGAGTCCAGGGATTGTAGGGTGGTGTTTGGAACCCCATCTCAGGTGCTCCAATGGCGCTTGTACCTTGGTGACCATCAGATAGTATCTACCATTGAGGTCCCCAGTGTCTGCTTTCTACCCTGTGCTCCAGAGTTGCACTGCCCTATAAAAGTCTAAGGCTAGTTACCTATTTTATTAAAAATGCTCAGTAGCCACATTAAACACAATAAATATACTAAATTTATTGATAGAATTTTTAACTCAGCATAAGCAAAACATTATCATTTCAACATGTAACTAATATAAAACATCATTAATATGATCGTTATATTCTTTTTTGGTTTGTCTTTGAAGTCCAGTATTCACTTAAAATTTTTAACACATCTCAATTCAAGCTAGCAAACTGTGGCTGGTGGCTACTAAACTGGTTAGTGCAGTTCTTGGTTTCATTAGCTAGAGAGCTTTGTTTGTTTTAAAAAAAAGTATCACTTAATGCAAAAACCTTTCAGTTTTTTCATCCTGGTTGCCAGAATTCAAAAAACACTGTTTTTTCTGACTTCAAAATTGTAAAATAAGGTGGGCATGGTGGCACACACCTTGTAATCCCAGCACTCTAGGAAGCTGAGGCAAGAGGAGCAGAAGTTTGAGCCCAGCCTGGGCAAATTAGAAAGACCCTGTCACAGATTAAAAAATAAAAGAGGGCTGGAAATGTAGCTCAATGAGAAGGTCTAGGGTCCATTTCTCAGAACCACAAAAAGTAAATAAAACAGCACAGGAGCTAGCTCATCAGACAATTGAGTTAAATTTCATTATCTCTCATCAAGGATTTTGATGAAATTTTAAAAATGAAATAACCTCAGAGTTGACCAGATAAATCCTTGTACACAGAGGTTACAATTATTTTCTTTTTCTTGATAATTTCACCAGGGATGCCCATGAAATAATCAATGAACTTTGGAGGACAGAGGAGCCACTGTTTTGGTCATTTTTTCTGTAGATGATGGCCCATCTATGCATAACCCAATCAAATGTCACTAAGGTGGCTGAAACTTATTCTAATTTTGAAAAGAGACCCAGTACATGTCATTTTGAGACAACATCATATAAAGTTAAGGGTGGGGCTCTGGATCCAGATTGCTTGGTGTTCAGTCCCAGCTCTGAACAGATTGCCTTGAAACTTCTCCATCCCTCAGTTTCCTCATCTGAAAGATGAGGATCATGACAGGGATGCGGTGAGAATGTAATGAAGCCCTGGAGCAGTGCATGACGCAGGGTTATCACTCGATACATTCTAGCTGTTCTGATTTGCATTGTGATGAACACTGTTTTATCATGATGAAGGCATAGCATAGAACCTTCTCAGGAGTTGATGGGAGTCAGGAACCAGAGACCATCTTCTCGGAAGCCCAGGAAGGTTTTTGTTTTGTTTTGTTTTGTTTTGTTTTTTCCAACTACAAGGAACTCACGAAGGAAAATTAATACAGGTTCAATGTCATCGCCCATGACTATCATCACATGTGCCTGTGAAAAAGAACCTTCAAGGACATAGCAACTCAATAATTTGTGACCATATTAAACTTTTAAGCTGTCACAAGCAGGCAGCTCACACTATCCCGACATTTAGACACAATGAAGAAAGCTTTTCTGGAAAGAAAATATTCTGACTTACGATTTTATTCTAGGATTTTCAAATTGCTTCAGCTTATTGGCAAGCAGCTCTTTGTGGAAATTATGTGAGCCACCCTGCCTATCCCCCATATAGAAGAGCCTATCAAGAGATGCCAGATTTCTTTTTGAAATGAAAAAATTCTAAGAAGGCTGATATACACTTAGCTCCAAATTCTAACATTGTATCAACACAGTGGTTTATTTTTTGAGTTCTTTGAGTCCTTTAATATTGACTTGATATTTAAATCTGTGTCTCTCATGTTTAGCATATATGAAATCATGAGGAGAAAACTCTGATTTTTTTGGCTTCTGAATTTAGTTTAATAGTCATAAAATAACTCTAGTTCTTAGTCTTTGTGCCTAGGGAGAACTATTGAAAATTAATAATACAAGTTGTCTTAGTTACCTTTCTCTCATTGCTGAGACAAAAATACCTGACACCCAAAGTTAGGGGAAGAGAGGTTTATTTAGCTCACGGTTTGTAGAGGTCTCAGTCCACAGTCAGCTGGGTCCGAGGCAGGGCGGCGTGGCAGACAGGAGGAAGGCAGCAAGGTAAGCAAGGGGTAGGCAAGCCACTTTCTGTCCCTTATAGCGTCTCCAGGTTACCTGGTTTTAGGGTGGGTAGCACTCCTACCCTTAATCCTAATATCCTTAATTTTAGCATCATATTTTTTATCCCAGCAGAATTATGCCAAACCAATCAGTGGACTGATTTAGTAATCACACACTCCGGATCCAGCCCCGCCTATTACTGCATGAGGCTTTGGGAGGACATCTAGGCACAGACCATAACACAAGTGTTACTATCATTTAAAGAGAATTAGCAGTGGGCAGGACTCTAAATTAGCTGTTCGACATACATTACTTTAGTCTGCATAAACCCAGCGGGCCAGGTTTAATTGAAACTAAACTTCACACAGGGTAAAGTGTCAGTCTTAAAACCTTCATGCCAAAGCTCATTTATACCAAAGTCTGTTTAACTATAAAACCTCTGTTTCTACCACCCTTCGCTTCAATACGAGAAAAATATTTTCCTTCATTTTTATGGAAAACAAAGAGAGTCAGATAAGTGTTTTTCTTGGAGACTGTGACTTCCAGTGCTACATCTCAGTTTCCAGATACCTGTTCAGTTTTAAACATTCACACATATACACACCACATCTCAGATTTACACTAAACCCTACGGGGGCAGGACACTCTGCTACTAATTACCTCTATAAGACATTGAAAGAAAATGGCATTTTCCAGGGTTAATTTTTTCCTCTGCTTTTAGGATATCCCCAGCTAAGAATGATAAGTCCTCTAAATTTATAATTTATATATACACACACATATATATTTTATATATGTATATTTTTAAAATACACAGAAGTTATCAACGCACTCCAGCCCGGCTTCTCTTATTCTCAAGGTCATTCTTCCTGAGTCGATTTTGCTCACTGAAGCTCTTAAATACTTTCGCATGCCTTATAGTGTATTCATGTCATGATAACATACTAAAATATTTAAAAGAAAATTGCTGCCTTATTTTTTCTCAAAAAGAAACAGCCCTTGCTTACAACTCTCAATGGGTCATAAATATCTCCCGGTCAGCTGCACCATACCTGTTGGAAATCCTTCTTACATTCATAGTAACTGAGGAACTCATAGAATATTCCCTTTGCACAGAAATTTGGTTCTTGCTCCAGCACATCTTTCTTTCTTTAAAAGAATTTTATCTCTTAGAAAACTCTTCCAAATTATTGAAAGGACGTCACACAGTTGGATCAAATCATGTGTGAACTTTGAGCTGGCTTCTCTGATAATTGTGGCTATATCAGTTGATGTGAAAACTGAGGCTGAATTTATTTTAAGCAATCTGAAGTAAGCAACTTAACTTGTTCTCTTAAAGTCTTTCCCATCCACAAAGTTTGTGTATCATTTATCTTCCTTCCCTGGGCCCAGAATAGTTTCTTCATTCAAGACTCATCTCAAAATCCAGATCTTCGGGAGCTTGAGGCATTTCGTCTGTTGGTGATCTGGGAGAAGGCTGAACTAGACTACTTGAGGGAGATTAGGGGAAAGATTTTCCTCAACTGATGATACCCTCAAATGTAGAGGGCATGATGTGATTAGGACATTAACATGCTGGTAAGTTTGTGCACCAATGAAGTACAAAATAGGGAACCTCCATAAGATGTAGAAACTGAGGCACATGCGACGTCATACATTTCCTTAGGGGAGGAGGAAATAGACCTGGGACTCATACTCGGGCTGTTTGGCTCCCAGAGTTTGGGTTCTGTTTCACTCCACTGTCTCTATGAACTCCCAGCAGCATTTTATTCACTGTTTTCCTTTCTGCCTCCTGACTTTCGGAATATACCACAATCTCATGGGACAGCTTCTCCAGAAATGATCGTTGAATTGAGTTTATTACTTCCCCAACCTTCTGAATTTAAAGCTGCCTTCACCCACTCCTTCGCTCTGTGCCTTCTGTTTATTAGCTGTAAGCGGCCCATTTTTTCATCACTACCTTCCTTCCCGTCAAATCTTCCTCTACAAGAAAGAACATGTACTATAATTACAACAATTTAACAACGTCTGCTAGCAGAGAATGAAATTTCGAGGGTGGAATACCAGGCCTGCAACTAGAGGTACCCTAGGACCTTGCTTTTAACTCTCATCGCATCACCATGACTAGCTCCATACCTGTATTCATTTCTGCAGTCTACCTGAAAATTAATTTGACAACTGCCAGTCTGCTGAGTCCCACCAACATTCTCCAAGGTAGACCAATCTGTCTGCACCTTCGCATTTGGAATTGTGTCAATACCCTGCTAAGAGAATAATAGGCATTTCTATGTTTTCTCCTGTAGGCTGAAACATTCTCTTCTCCATATCATAGTTTCCAAATCACCACAGAGAGCATGTATGTGTATGCTTGTAACAGTTGTATAAGTGACCTAATTATTAGGAAACCCTCACAATAGGAAATATTTAAATGCCAAATAATACATGAATATTTTAATTATATATATAATTAATATATGTAGTCATTATATTGAAATATAAATTTTGATGAAAAGAGGGCCATAAAAGGAATAGAGTGGAAGGATATGTACTTCGTAATTAAAAGGATTAAAAGGGAAGTAGCTGAAAATGGAATACTTGATCATTCTTGTTTTTTCTCTTTGCGTTGTTTGCTGTTTCCAAGTTTATATAATGAATGTGCAATAATTCTGTAATTTAAAAACTACTACAGGCCATTTTGTTAAATTTCTTCCTTACCCGCCCTCCCGCCCATTCTTCCTTCTTTCCTTTTCTCCCTCTCCCTTCTCCTTCTTCCCTCTCCCCTCTCCATTCTCTCCTCTCTCCTCTCTCTTTCCTTCATGAGATGAAGTCTCACTGCACTGCCCAAGTAGTGTGCAAAAGTTCTGTAATTTAAAAACTACTACAAATCATTTTGTTAAATTTCTTCATTACCCTCCCTCCCTCCCTCTCATTTTTCCTTCTTTTCATTTCTCTTTCTTTCTTTCCTCTCTCTGTTATCTCCTCTCTCCTCTCTCTCTCTTTCATGAGATGAGTCTCACTGCATTGCCCAAACTGGCCTCAAACTCTTATTCTTCCTGCCTCGCTTCAGCCGAGATGACAGGTCCCTGCCCCTGTGCCTGGCTAGGAACCACTTTCATAAAACAGACACCTGTGTTCTTTTTCACTCATTGGCAGATATCAACACTTATTCTGAGTTGTTTCATGCTTATAGTGAAAGAAATTGATTTAGTCTTCAGGAAGACCTCATGAGAAATGCTTGTGTGTGACCTGTCCCTTAGGCTGACCTAGTGGGACAAATGACCCACTATTCTATTGTCTGAGTTGTTAAGAAAATAAAGTACTTTACACAACCAAATTTTTCCTGAGTTCCTCCTTTGAGAAGCAGTGGGAAAGACCCACTGAAATAGGCACTCATGCTGATATGATACTCTGCAGCCTCCTCTTCTTGTCTGTCTTAGTTACTTTCTCATTGCTAAGACAAAATACCCAGCACCCACAAGTTAAAGAAGGAAAGGTTTATTTTGGCTCATGGCTTTTGTAGAGGTTTCAAGTCCATAGTCAGCTGGTTCCAAGGCAGAGCAGCATGGCAGAGGAGAAGCAGTTCATGGCGTAGCAGGCAGGAAGCAGAGTGAGATCAAGGGAATAGAAAGGATATATACTTCCAGACTATGCCCACGATGCCCCACCTCTTTCCACTAGGCTTCGACCCCCAATATCACATCCAGCTATAAACCCATCAGTGGACTAATCCAGTATCATGCACCCATGATCCAGTCACCTCCAGAAAGCTCCACTTATCAGTGCATGAGGCTGTGGGGGGAACATCTAGATATAAGCCATGACACCATTTATTTTGTCTGTCTAAGATTTCTTCTCAGTCACCAAGTCATCTCTTACTATGTTCACAGTCATCAAATTGACTATATAAAAATGAAATAATCTTTACATCTAAATGTAGTTTAGTTTCTGGCTATGATAACAAACCGTTTCTTTATCCCAGGGCCAGGTTTTTCTCAGAAAATTCTGTTCTGTTTCCTCCAGGTCAGGCCTATAGCTCAGTCCCAGTCTGGTTTACAACCTGTCAATTCAGCATCTGTGTCCTTTATGAGCAGTATGTCATGGAAGGTGGACAGGGATGATGTGGTCATTGGTTGTTCTTTCTGGCATCTGGAATCCAAGTAATCCAACTTGCCTGGTCCTCATGCCCATACATATCTATAACAAAGGCCATTATTCTTTGGGGGATTTAGCTTCCTACATCTCTGAAGGTGTCCACGGTCCTGATAAAGGCCTCTGGTGCCAAGCGCACAAACGGTATTTTGAGGCCTTTTGCAACTTTTAAGACACAGAAGTGTGTCTTCCTCTACATTTTATTAGGCCTAGGGCCTCAGAAGAGTTAGCCACCCCCACCCCACCAGCACGTACTCACACAGCTAATATGGTCTTTCTTCACACTCTTTGCAAAGCTGTATACTTTCAGAACTCTGGATGGGAAAAGGAGAGTTCAAATTCACTCTACTCCTAGATTCTCAAATTTGAAGGGCAATTCACAGCACATTATATGGGAAGACCAAATTATGGATTCCCAACGGTGTCTAGGTACTAATCTTCAGGACCTGTGAGTATCTTACATGGCAAAGAAGAGTTATAGTGACAGTACAATTAAAGATGCTAATCAGCTGGCTTTAAAATATGGTGAGATTATCCTAGAGTCTCCAGATGGGGATGAAATAATCACAGAAATCTTTAAATGTGGAGAGGAAGTAAAATCATTAGAATCAGAATGCTACCATGTGAGAGTGTCTCAAGGAGCACCGCTGCCCTTGAGGTGGAAGTGGATCACAAGCCAAGGAATGCAGGAAGCCATTAGGAGCTAGAAAACACATAGGAAAACAAAAACAAAAAACAAAACACCAAGCAGATTTTTGCTTAGATCCTCCAAAAAGGAATGCCAACGCCTTGCTTTCAGCTCTTTTAGGTACTCTTTTGGACTTCTGACCTCCAGAGCTGTAAGATAATGTATTTATGTTAAGCCACAAAAATTTGTTGTAGCAGCAAATAAAAAACTAATGTAATCACCAGATATTAGGGTTCTGTCTGGGTTTGGGGAGCAGCAGGGTAAAACGTGCTTCCCAGTAGTCAGTCGTGTTGTGTAGTGTTGTGTTGTGTGTTATCCCCTCCCCCAGTACCCCCTTCCTGGTCAGTTCAGGCCCTCTCTGCTTGAAACTCCTTTTGCAAGTCTGGGTGGCCAGATGAAACTGTTTTGCCTCCTTATGAACCATTTCTTTCTCATACTGGTGCCTGCATGAACCATTTCTTTCATTGTCATGCTGGTGCAATGCTTTTTGCAGTTGGATGTTAAAATAAGTATGAAAACTGCTGCTAAGCAGTAGATGCCCTTCCGTTTAGCCCAGAGAGTCAGTAAGGGATGGTCTACCAGTGCTCGCTTTGATATATTAGCTTGCTGCATAGGGGTAAGAAATGAGTGATAGTAACCGTGCTAGAAAGCAGGAACTATTAATGAATGTGGGGTGGTATGCTCTGATAAAGCTCCATGGAGGGAGGCAGGTCACAGCGAGACCATCAGAAAAGCCTCCAATGGGGCTGAAGTGCTGGCTAGGTGGCCGATGAGACTATGGCCATTCTTTTAGTCTGGGACTCAGTTTCTCCATTCTCCAACCAAGAGATATTCATCTTGGTCATCTCTAAACTGCTTTCAGCTCTGATTCTTTGTGGTTCCATGACGCTAAATAGTTCAACTGAGAAAGAATCACTTGCCCTGAGGACTCCTTCCTTTTGATTTCCACAGGGAGGCCACATTAGCATAGCAGAAAGGATATTGACACTGCAGTTGACTTTTAAAATTCACTGAGAATGGAAGATAAAATGAAAACAAGCCAGATGGAATGAGAGCTCCCTACTATTTCAAAATGTAGACATTTCCACTGAATGTTGGCACAAACTTAAATATCATCTTGAATGCTATTTACAGTTTTCAAACTGACAATAATCGTATGTTTCTAAGGGAGGAGAGGTTATGCTAAGAGTGTTCTAAGAGTTTTGAATTTTATTTTGTGGATGGAAATATTAGAATAATTAGATATGCAAATAATAGGCCAGAGAAAGTATGCAGGCAGTTGATAAACAGCTATAACTTCACTACTCAGTGACTGGATTTCTAGGAACTGACACACAGGAAGGGCTCATCTCATATAGATTCACTAAATAAACTTCAGTGTTTTTAACTTTTAGGAGCCCTGTGTGCTGTGCTCTCAATCCATTTGGGTGTCAGATCCCTTTGTGATCCCTGCCAAAAACTGGTAACTCTCTACTGGGGAAATTTTTTAAAATATTTACCTAGAAACCTTAGAAATTTGCATTTGATTTTAAGATTTCTTTTTAAGTCCCAAGTTCAGAAGCCTCAATGTGACAGAGAAGAGAATGTCCTCTACAGGAAATTGCTAAGACTGGTTCTGAGCAAGACATTGTATACACACAGGTATCCACATCTAATCAAGGAATTATGTCCAAGTCCGGGGACTCACTGGGTTACGCAAGTTGCAGTTTTCTGCAGTCAAGAACTGCTCTGTTGAGTTATTCATCCAGAGCAAATGTCAGAGACATGAAATACTAGAGTCCGCAAGGAGGATGGGGTCTTTTGAGAAGAAATGTCCACTGGATTTGGACTAGTGACTTTCATTAGGGACCAATAATTGGACACACCTGACACCCGAATCGCTTACTTTTTAATTAAAAGTCTAGTCTCATAGTCTCTCAGTAGCTTCCAGAGAAGTGACCAGTTTTATAAATTGTTATTTGCACTCCCAAGTCTGTGAATTGAGTTGATTTGCAGTGTTGGATGACTGCATAATACCATTAAAATTTTACAAAAGATTATCTTAGAACTCACCTAAGTCTTTTTGAGTTGTTAAAGAGTTTTTATTTTTATTTATTTATTTTTTTTTGGTGCTGGGGATCAAACTCAAGGACTTGGGCTTGCAAGGCAAGCGCTCTAACCACTGAGCTAGATCCCCAGCCCCTTAAAGAGTTTTTAAATTTTGAAAAGTGACATTCTTCATCCCTTCTATCAATGGGGGAAGTTACATAGTTTGGTTTTTCCTTTTGTAACATGCTCTTCATGATTATTTTTCTAGTGCAAGATGACCTAGACATGGCTTTATATCTAAAATACAATTTCCAATTAGAACTTTTTGAAGATTCATGGAGTCATTTGGTTCCAGAGTTATTGAAAAAATAATTTAAAAAAAAACCTGAATGTAATGGCGTTGATATTTAATTAAAATTTCATGTCTCATCCATCCTGATACCTACCTATAAAAGATGGCTTAAAAGTCGTCATGTTAGGTTAATCCAGACATCCAAATTGAGATCAGTTGGTCAAAATTTTTTCATCTAATAGTAAAACATATACTTTTTCTCCCATAAACTGCCCCCTTTTCCACTCCTGACCTTACTGAAGTCACCCCAATCTGGACAGTCCTAGATTAGCAAACTCCGGCTCATCCTAGAGCCTCATACCCTGTAGAGTGTTGTGACCAGTCCTATCAGTTTTCCCTGCCAAACACTTCTCACCTTCTCACTTGGCCAGGCAGAAATCCTGGTTTTGTATTTTCCAAGAAATTTCAAGACTTTGCCAAGGCATCCCAATAATGTCCTCAGTCTACTGTTGCGCCTTTACTGTGGGAGAAATTCCATAATTTTTCCAGCTTATATTCTTTCCCAGATTTTCTGAAGGTTGGGGTGGGAGATTTTGGTGCAATTCCATGTTACACTAAACTCTGTTGCTTTCCCTCCCTTTCCCCTCACTCTCCTTCCTATTGTTCTTTTCTCTTGTTGCTTCTTTTGAATTTTAAGGCGCAGGTTCTGACTTGACTCCCTATTAGGAGCATAGTAATAAATTTCCCCTGGATTTTAACATTATTTTCTGGTTGTTATTTTGAACTTCGCAAGGTACTGAGATTGGAGAGAGAAAGATTAGCCCTTGTTCAGTCTGTCAGCTTTATGATAATGAAGCAATCATTGTTTTGTACTGTTGCTTTTCTATTCTCATTCTTACCAAGTGTCTTCAGGACCTTACCAACTCATTCCTCCTGGATTCTGAATCTGGTCACCTCCATTTATGTAGATTATCGTTCCTTAAATTAAAGGCCTTCCATTCCAAAGCTGGGCAAGTCCAGAGGTCTTGGCCTTTGCTTCCAAGACTTTGAAATCTGCCTTTGCTTTCTCTTGAACTTATCACTTGTGTTCATGAACCATGTGTGTAAGGGAACTGCCCATTTCGTGGGTCCATCAGGAAACCAAATCTTTCCCACATTTGTACTTTCTGCTTGCTATTTATGGTGATTCTGAAAGCGCATGCCTCTGCCTGCCCTTATCTACCCAGAGTCCTAAAGGGCTTTCCTGAGTCACCCAGAGTACAATCACCTTCTTTTCTAGGCCTCAGTGCATGTCTGAGTATTTCAATTCTGAGGACAACAGAATAGAAAGGCTCCAGAACAACTTGCTGCATCTTAAAATTTAAAAATACAAACTGATGTTTGGGTGGGCTAATGATAATACTAATCATTATTTTTTAGTTCCTACTTTCTGTAAGGCACTAGGATAGGAACCTTTTATATCTGTTAATAACAACTTTATTAAAATATAATTAAAATACTCAAAGGTTCATCCAGTTAAAGTGTACAATTCATCAGTTTCAAATATATTCATGGGGTTGTGTGGCAGCTGGCACTATCTAATTCCAGAATAGTTTTATCACCCTAAAAGAAATTCTGTGCCTAGGAACAGTCATTCCCCACAGCCTTCTTCCCCCAGCCCCTGGCAACCACTGATCTATTTTCTGTCTCTAGAGATTTGCTGGTTATGGACATTTCACATGAAAGGCATCATAAATTATGTTGTCACTTTAGACTATCTTTCTTTACTTGGCATGGAATTTTCAAAGTTGTCATGAATGGCCACATGGTAGTATATATCACTACTTCATTTGTTTTGCAGTTTTATTGAGAAATGACTGACAAAATTATATACAAAGATGTCCAAAGTGATGATTTGATATATGTTGTATACAGTGGAAATGATTACCACAGTCAAACTAATTAATATCATATACTTACCTCCTTTCTGTGGTAAGAACACTTAAGATCTGCTCTTTTAGAAAATTTCAGGTACATAATAAATTATTAACCACAGTTGCCATCCTGTACCTTAGATCTCCCGAACCTATTTATTTTACATCTGAAAGATTTTACCCATTGTTTAACATTCCCTCTTTTTTTCCAAACCCTGGTAACCACCTTCCTGTTCTCTGTTCCTATGAGCTCCACTTTTTTAGCTTCTGGATATAAGTGAGATTGTGCAGTATTTTTCTTTCTTTGTCCAACTTATTTCACTTTACATAATGACCACCAGGTTGATCCATCTTGTTGCAAATGTACTTCCTTTAAAGCTGAATAATGTTTCCATATATATGCATACATCATATTTTCTTTATCCATTCATCCCTCAATAGATTGTTTCCTTATCTTGGCTATTGTGAATAATTTAGGAGTGAACCTGGGAGTGCAGACATCTCCTTGAGATAGTCATATTTCTTTAAATACATTCCTAAAGGTCAGATTGCTGGATCATATGATAGTTCTATTTTTAAAATTTTGAGGAAACTTTACATTGTTTTTTGGGGTTTTTTTTGTTTTTGTTTTTGTTTTTTTTTTTTTTTTAATGATAGCCACACTAATTTACATTCCCACCAGTAACATTGTTCCTGAATCAACACTTGTCTTTTGACTTCCTGGTAACAGCCATCCTAAAAAGTGTGCGGACCTTATGGTCTGATTTGTATTTTCCCGATAATTAGTGATAGTGAGCACTTTATCATAAGCCTGTTAACTATTTGTATTTCTTCTTCCAAAAATGTCTACTCTGGTTCTTTGTACATTTTAAAAATTAAGGTTATTATTTTGCTATTGACTTGTATGAACTGATCTATTCTGGATTATAGCCCCTTATTCAATAGATTGTAAATATCTTCCTCTTATAGGTTTCCTTTTCACTTTTAATGGTTTCCTTTGCTGTATAGAAACATTTCTTTTTATTGCCAGGTAACATTCCAGTGTATGACTAGCACATTTTGTTTATCTGTTCATTCTTTAATGGAAATTTGATTTGTTTCCACACTTTGCCTCTTATGAATGATCCTGTCATGAATGACATTGTTCATTTATGAGTATCTGTGTGGACATATGACTTCATTTCTCCTGGATATATACTGAGGAGTACAACTGCTGCTAACTCCATGTTTGATCTTTTATGGTACTGATGGACTATTTTCTAAAGCAGCTAGACCATTTTATGTTTCCACCAGCAGCATATGAGGGTTCCAAGTTCTCAACATCCTCATTAGCAGTATTTTCTGACTGTTTGATTATAGTCCCCCTAATGCATATAAAGGGCTATTTCGCTGTAACTTTGATTGGGTTAGCCATCCTTGATGGCTGACAATGTTGAGCATCTTTTCACATGATTTTTGCTGTTTGTACAGCTTCTTTGGGGAGATCTCTGTTCCATTCTGTGTTCATTGTTTCAATTGGATTATTTGTGTTTTTACTATTGAAGTAGGAGAGGAATCTTCCATATTTACCTTCACTTCATCTTTGCAGTACCTTTATGGGATTTCCACATCTACCCTTATTTTGCAGGTAGAGCAAGTCAAGCTCAAATGTGTTCAGTCTCTTGTCCCCGTTCCCACAGAGCAGAAGAGCCTCCTAAGGTTCAGACACCGGCTTTCTGACCTTTAGGACAGGATCTCTCCAAATACTGCGCCCATTCCTATCGGAATAGTAAACAATGAAGATAATTGGGCTTGGGGATTTAGCGCAGTGGTTAGAGTGTTTGCCTCGCAAGCACAAGGCCCCGAGTTCGATCCCCACCACCAAAAAAAACAAAACAAAGCAAAACAAAAAGAATGGAGATAACAGTAACACTGTTAGCATATTAAAGTTTAAACAATAATTTAGAAACAAGGAGACAGTGCTATGGAGGAAAGCAGGGCTAGATGAGACTGGAACCAAAAGCAGAAGGACAGTGAGAAGTTACAGTAATAGACTAAACAGTGAATAAATGTTTGCTCCTTTGCATCATGTTGGTCACACACTTGACAAGACAACTGCTCCTGAGGATGTTACGTCAAGGAAGGATCATGCAGCATCCAAGCCAGCAGCCCAAGCCAGAAGCCACTGCAGCCTTGGTCCAGAGTAAGTGGGCAACTCCATGTCACGTGGACTCAGGGTGCAGCTGGGGATCAGAGAGGGCACATGGAGAGCAGAGTCATGTGTTTTGTCTGTCTGAAAGTATACATCTAAGCATCCTTGTTTGTTGACATCTTGGATACTGTGGGCCTCTCATCTGTTGCATTTGATTTACTCCGGGGAGCTAATACCTCTGTGGTTAAAAGGCCATGTGGCTTCTTCTGCTCTATTGACTGGCCACCTCGCTGCTGGGAAGAACCATGCACTGGACTAAAGCAAAGGCTCACTGGCCTTATGCCCTGTGGTATTAGCCTGGGGCTGGAGCCACCAGACAAACTGTTTCTTAACACCCTCTTGCTGCCCAGGCCTCTACCTTGGAGGGTTTGAAATTCCTGAGGAGATGATCCAGTGGGCCACATCTTGTCTTGTCCCTGTGATGGTGCCAGATAACTGTGGAGAGAAAGTGTGGTGGTTCTAACTGAGCCTCCACTCTGCCTCGATGGTGGCTTATGTGGGGTGTGGCAAACTGTGCCCATGGCCAAACTTGATTTTGTAAATAGTTTTGTTGGGACATAATCACACTCATTTGTTTACATGTAGCTTTTGAAGCCTAAAATATTTACTATCTTGACTTTTGTAGAAAATATTTTCCAATCCCTGGCTTGGAAGAGAAGTAGACTCCTGGCAGCTAATTCTAAACCTTCTACTGTCTTTTATTCTTTTGATGTCATCTGACTGGCACAAAGTGATGAGCAGACTTTGAGGAGCCATAGTTTCATTGGTGGCACTGAGATATTTGTTTTCTACAGGAAGGATTTTTGATGCCTGAGGCTGAGGGCTGGCAGAAACTGTAGTGCCCTGCTTCCTTTAAAAGGTTAAACTTCTCCCCACGTCCTTACACCAGATGTGCCAACCTCCCCCAGATATCTTCTGCCCACTCAGTGAGCTCGTTTTTCCATTTGCGAAAATGTCTGAGAAGAAATGTCAGGGTTTTACCAACATCCTCTCATGTGCTCCTGGGAATAATGCCTGCAGTTCACCGTTAGAAAAGGAGCAAAATCCAAAACAGCTATGCCACTTTCCCTGGATCCCATGGCAAATTATACTTGGGATCAAATCCAGGCTGAGAGGAACAGGAATGGTGAGGATGGGACATGGCTTTGCAAAGGAGAGATGGCAATGAAGCCCCTAGTGATGGACAGCCCTCGGGGCAGAGCTTTCTTCTGGTTCTCAGTTTTAGCCCTCCTGGTCCTGGTTAAATGGGGTGAACACTATTTTCAAGGTCATGAAGGATTCCATGTAGCAGAGTGTATTAATTGCCTAGCTGAGTGCCTGGTGTGCAATATTCGGTGAATGTTAGCAGCCCTTGTTGCTACTGTTGCTATTATTGTTAGCATTGTTATTTTGCTATTGTAAATGAGAGATCAGCATCTGAACTTGAACTTCCTGACTCTTCATTCAGTGTCTCGGGTTGAAGGGTCAAGTGGGTACTAAGACAGGCAAAGACCATAAATCATCAAAGTGAGCTAAGAGGAAGACAAAAAAGTTTGCAGAGAATATTTATCATCTAAAAGATGCAACTGCATATCCCATTCTCATTCATTGCTGACAAACTTGAACGTGGAACTAAATCTGCCAGATCTAATAATTGTTCCTGGAAAGGCAGGCAGTCTATTTTAAACACTGGAAAACAGTTTCCATTAAAAGAATCTGTACAGCAAAATACATTCAAAGCTGAAAGTCCATATCTGGTTTGTACCTTCTAGTATAAAGGCACTAAAACCTTCCCCAGGGAAAGACTTTCCTGGGAAGCCGTACGTATATTTGTTCACAACCGAGGATGGTTTCACTATTTCATTTGAGCATTGATCAAATATTTGTCAAACTATTCTCATGTGCCAAGCTCTGAACTAATAATTTAGACATGAGCCAGACAGAATCCTCACCCTTGAGACATTTTCAGTCTAGGAAGAAGGACCAGCATATCATAAAGTAATTATAAAGGATTATGATAAGCGAGTATAATCAATGTGCATGCAACTGGCTATGGAGAGAACCGGAAAAGGAAGAGGATTCCGAAGGAGGGGGCTTTTGAGCTGGGCTTTGAAGAATGGACAGGAGTTTCCTAGACTAAAAAAAGGTGCTAGGGCTGGGGATTTAGCTCAAGTGGTAGAGTACATTGCCTAGCAAGTACAAGGCCCTGAGTTTGATCCCCAGTACTCCCCCAAAACTAAATTAATTAGTTAAATGATGCTGTGCTGTGCCTCATGCTAGCCAATTACCATATGTGGCAGTTTACAGTTAAGTCATTTGAAATTAAATAAAATGAAACATCCAGTTCCTTTAATATGGAAACATTTTACAATGCATAATTTAATTATTTCCTTCATTCCAGAAAGTTCTATTGGACTGTGTGGATCTCTGGCATAATTAAAATCACATATATTCCAAGCATGTCAAGTTTAGAACACCACAAGTTCTGGGATGTTACTCGAGTGGAAACCCAGAGTTGGAAGCGTGGGCAGAAGGCTAGAAGCGTATGAACTGTGATTCAGCGCTGGTTTCCTCAGATTCTGATTCTGCTTGAGTCTATATTCCCCCATCCACCTGCCCTCCCAGCCATTGCTAATGTCATGCGGCTTATTTGATTTATGGCTGACACATATTTAGAGGTATCACCCGCATGCGTTCCACATTTCCGGAATGGATGACATGCTCATGTTCTTGCTTCACATACTGCCTGTGAATATTAAATATTTTAATATTTTTTCATAGTAATAAAAATTATAAAAGGAATGTAAGTCTTAAATTTATTTTCATACCATGCTGGTTTGCATTGTTGAACCATATTGAGAAAATTGTGAAATCATCGGTATAGTTATATATTGAGCTATTGAAGATCATTAAAAGTGTTTTATTATACTTCATTTCATTATTTCACTGTCTCTTGTAAGTGATTTAAAAATATAGGATGAACTTTAAATTGGTTCTCATGAAAAGAATAAGAAATTTATACTAACGAATTTTTAATTTAATTTTAGTTATTTTGGTGGTTGATGAACATTAACCACTTCTCTATTATTTTCATGATTAGTCTTAGGTTGGATTAATCTCAAACAAAGGGTGCAATTTAGAGTTTAATTTGGAAATTCTGAGGAACTCTTTTGCAAGTGACAATTTGCACCTATTTTCTTCAGAAAATGCTTCAGAAAGTGATAATTTGCACCTATTTTCTTTCTTTTCCCTTCATAGTTCAGTTACATATCCATCCATTACTCTGTCCCTTCAGAATATATATGTGTACATCTTCCCCTTCCATTCTGCCAGGCACTGGGCTGGGCTACAGCAGAGAACAGCATAGTTGAGACCCCCATTTTCATAGAGCTGACTCTATTAGGGGGATGGCCAGTATAGTGTATCAGCAAATAAATAACGAATAAGATTTCAGATCGTGTCCCACAGTTCAAGGACAATAAAACAAAGTGATACTTTGTATAAAGGAGGTGGAGAGGGCAGATTTTTATCCTGTGTAGTCAAAAACTTTCTCTCTGATGAGTTCACTTTGAAATGGCTCCCAAGGGATGCTGCCATGTAAGGGTCTGGCGGAAGACCATTTTCGGCCCAGTGCCAAGACTTTGAGGGGAGAAGGACTCGGACATGTTGGATAAGCAGGAAGACAGCCACAATGTTGGGAGACTAAAGGCGTGGGCAGTGGTAGGTTTTATAAGGCAGTCTAAGTCACAGGCTGTTAGGAGGTTTGGAACACGGGAGTGAGGCTATTGATACAGTCACACCTTGGTACTCAACTGCTTTGAAACTCATCTCGTTTGGTACATGACATATTTTAATGCAAAAATTTTTTTCCTGGTACTTGTTTGTTTGGTACTTGACATACATGCCACAGTTGCCAGGGTCATTTGCCTTGTGACTCCTCACCCTTTCCACTTAAACAAATTCATTTGGTATTCATCATTTTTGGTAGTTGTCATGCCTCCCAGAACCAATCAGCAAAAGCTATCAAGGTACCACCATGCCTTGAAAAGGGCACCTGGCGATTGTTATGTATGGAATATAACTTAGAAGTCAAGAACACAAGCAGAGCATGGCCCATTAGACATGAGGATGGTGGCTTGGCAGTGATGGAGGCTGAAGGAGGGAGAGTTGACACAATTTACTCTTAGGCTCTGTCTGTGGTGCCAGCTACTTCTCTAGGGAAGACAGAGATGCAGGAGGGAGGCAGATTGATTGGAGGTGTCCAATATACTGGGTGCCCAAGTAAGCACTGAAGTTCAGCTGTATCTTCCCTTTTCACCTTATTTTATGACCTTGGTAAGAAAGAGGTGCTTCAGCTGAGTGTGGTGGTGCACACTTGTAATCCCAGCATGTGGAAGGAGGAGGTGAGAGGATCGCTGTGAGTCGGAGGCCAGCCGGTACTACATAGTGAGTTCAAACTCAGCCTGAACGGAACTACATAGTGAGACCCTGTCTCAAAAACTCAAAACAAAAAACCAAAAAAAAAAAAAAAAAGGAAAGAAAGATGGTGAGCTGCACTGGTTTCTACTGCTACACCTTCAGTCCCCAAGCATTACGGAGGACTAGTAGTCCTGCCTGTGTGTTCAGAATTTCCCACATCATGAGGAAAACACTTAGCAAATGAGTCCATGCTGAGCTGTGTTCCATTCTAATGCAGGGCTTCTCAGTCTGCTCCTATTAATTTGGACCAGAAACTTCTGAAGCTTTTTTCTTTTTGTGTGCCTGTGTGTGTATGGGGGGGTGTCTGTGCACAGTAGGATGTTTAGCAGTATCCCAAGTCTCTCTTCGCCCAATGCCAGAAACACCCCTCACCCTTTTGTGACAACAAAGGGTCCGGTGACCTTTTCAAATGTCATCTATGGGGCAAAACTGCCCCCGGTTGAGACCGCTGCCCTACTTCCAACTCTACATGTAATTAAAGAAGCCACAGTGCAGTCAGGTACACGAGTATGTTCTCATTATGTGTCTAGTTAGAAAGCGTTTCCTTGCTTGTTACTGACAGAGCTAAACTTTCAATATGTGAAGCCAGCCGGTGACACTTGGGGTAGATCCAGCCTCCTTCTGATCTTTTATGCAGTCTCATTGAAGGTAGTAGGTGTGGGGCTGGATGTTGTTAGCAGTCTGGGAAGTCTGAAAAAGGCCAGATGATTGTTTTAAGTCAAGCTTATACCAATTTTGATCATTTTGCAGTACCCTGAAAATATGAGCCACTGAAAGACTTTTTGATCTTTCAAAGTCCAAAGATGCTACAGTACCGCCATTACAAAATGTTGCATTTTAGAGGTTAGTTCTACTAAATTCATATTGTCAGTTATGTGAGAACTGTATAGATTGGACTTGTTCTACTCTACACTCCCCCCTTGACTTCAAACAGTGGTAGTTGTCAGTTATTCACTTGAATTGAGGAATGGATTCTACAACACAAACAGTTTGATGGCCAAAGGATGAGCCACTACTCTATTCTGCAGTGCTAGTTAGCAATAGTGACTAGCCCTGCTGGTAATGAGGCTGATGCTAATTGAGTGAAAATTATATGCTAGACATTGTTAATGTTATCTCTGTTTTTTATTTAATGCTCATAAAACTCCTATAAGGTAATTATTACTTTTATCATTTTCTATGTGGTTAATTGAAGTTACATATCCTGCCCTGCTGGTGAGGAAGAGGGCTGGAATTCAAACATCAGTGTATCTTCAAAAATCTATGCTCTTAACCTCTACAATAAACTTCCTCCCTAGGCTTTGTTAATTGACTGTGTTAGTCTTTCCCTCTGTGTTCAATACATGCTACTTCTAGTTTATCAGTGACAATATTTGAGATGAAAACTATTTGTCATCAATACCTAATTCCTCTTCCTCCTCAAATATTCGACTGTGAATTCCTTTGAGGCTGAACATAGGATGCTATAGACACCTGTGAGTTAGTATCTAGTAAACCTCTAGGGAAGGGAAGAAAATAGTTGAAATGTCTCTCACAAGTAACTTTTCAGGTTCCTTTGAACTTGAATCAATAGAACTTGTATTGTTCTGTTCTCTTGTTTTCCTTTTGTATTTTTACAAAGGCAGGTAGAGAGCCTTTCTATAAGTGGTGTTCAGCAAATCTGCCATGTTTCCATATTGCTGGCAGCGATCCCAGTCTTTCACCCAAGGGGATGTTCTCCTGTTTCTCCATTAGCAGGAGATGCCCTGGGGGATCAATTCTAGGGATATTTGTTCCAGATTAGAGCATACAAAGTCTAGTTTCCTCCCTGCTCTCATTTATCTCTTCTTATGTTCTTTTTTCTTGGTTGGAAAGAGCCCTGTCCAACAGTCTAAAACCTGCAGGTGGAGGAGAGAGGCACTTCCCTTTTATTCTGCCAGTATGCCCTTTGTTGGCTACAGGTGGACCGGGCCTGGTCCGCATCACTAGCTGACACCTTTCAGCCTGAAAATTGATTCTCTGTGTTACTAATAAACAGGCCCCTGGAAGAATTCACTGTGTTTTCTCTTTGTATGGCCGATGAGCGTCAAGTAAAATAAATAGACCAACAGTAAGCTTTGCTTGGGTAAAAGGTTAAGGCAAAAAATGGTAGCATATAGATGATATTGTTGACTGACCAACACTGCTGTGTAATTATAAATTTCATAGATACAGTCATTTATAGCACTATATTTTAAAACTGTATCTGTGATTTAACTTTTTAAATAGTGTTAAGACTAGTTTAAAAGCTTCCATATCTATTTTTATGTGGCATTTGAAAACGCTTCACAGGGATCAATGTTTTTAGGCTGCCCAAACACAACCATAAAACGATTTCTGTCTTCAATTTGGTACCAGGCGATACTTTTATGATGGCTGTGTAGTTGGTTTTGAATAGTCTTGATTTTGGTTTTGGTTTGATCTTTATGGAATTCTCACCCCACCTAAGCTATATTGTATATTAATTAATATTGTTTCTCCTTGAAATAGCGATCGAACACAACCTCCAGCATTCATATTACCCCATTCCCATTTAGGTCCATATCACTCTGTGGGAGAACTGCTTTGTAATCTTGCTTTTCACATGCTAGCCCAATTTTCCAGCTCTTAACTCTGCCCGAGTGTAATCTGCCCTTTGACCTTTTTAACACTAAGGCTCAGGAAAGTGATGACTTTAAATTTATGGTTGTTAAGTAGATTGTTAATGACCAAAAGAGCCTATAAATCTTGCTGACCACAATTATATTCTAAAAGAGGATGGTTAATTACCGAACTATTTTGTCGATGGTTATTTTAATCACAGCAACTGTCTTCTTTGTGTGGACAGCCATTAGGCAGTGGAGACAGGAGACAGTAAGTGCCATCGCGGCAAAGTGGTTCTGATGCTGGAAATTAGACTCCAGAGGGCAATTCGTCAGTTTGCTTACAAGGTTCAAAGCTCACTTTGCTGTGCACAAACAACACTGCCTCTCTGACCAGCTGCCTCTCTTTTGATGACATAAAAATATTTAGTTTCTTTCTCAATGTTCTTCAACTTGCATGTTATAGGGTCATTATTTAAAGTTTCTAGAGCCTTTTGGTAACTCCAGGATCCCAGAAGATATAATTAGGCTTCAATCAAATTTTGGCTGGGACTAACATTTCACATCACATCATTGCGAGTGGTGCCTGTATCTTTTAAACTTACTTTTGTCTTTGGAGTTCAAAGACAATGGAATTTTGAAAAATTTGCATTGTAGCCTATCCAAATTCAGCAGCTCCCCCAAGGTACCTTCAGTGTAAGGATTCTTGAAATAGATCAACCCTCATGAGTTCCTGTAAAATGATTCTACTCACCCATGAAAATCTTTCTCGCTGGAGCCCTGATCATTCTCCATAGTCTTTACCAACCTTCCACTGCCCCTAATACAAACCTCTTCCTTCTCCATAGCATGTATCTATCTTGTAGTTGTTAATTATCTGTGACTCTGTCATGGTGGCCTTTCTGAGGGTGGAGGTCATGCCTGACTCATATTTTGTCTGATTTATTCCTGACATTCCAACCTGCCCGAGTTCACCTTTGAGCACTGATGGACAACTGGAAAGATATATTCATATTCTTTAGCACACAGATGTTAAGTCATTAGAGGGACTGGTGCATGCCCTGTCAATTTAGGAACCTGCTCTTGAAAATTATATCACCCTTATTCTGACCTTATACTTGATAAATGCTGAGTGCATGTTTGTATAATTACATCAAAATTGTTGGCAGGCATCTATGCAGGGAACAGGTACCAATCAGCTTTCCAAAGTGTATGCTTTGGACTCTGGAATGATAACAGAGCAAGACAGAGGGGAAAAAGATGAAGAAAATCCTATGGTAAATAACACTGAAAAATGCTCAAACAAAATTAAATAAAATTCTTAACCTTAGAAATTCTCAGACTGTAACATTTTTCATGAAACTCCCAGGAGAGATGTAATAAGCAACATTTCCCAAAGTGCTTTCAACTATGATGTTTTTATGACTGTGTCCTCCCTCCCTCCTTTCCTCTCTCCCTTTCTTTCTCTTTTTCTCCCTTCTTTTCAGAGCTGCTCTATATTATTGTGTTAGAAAGACCATTCTCGAGAAAGTCCGATTTAGACTACTAAGATACATAAACTTGTTTGGCTGACTTCAGAATAATAAAAGAAAATGATTGAATTGGTTCTCATTTTGTGTATGAATTTTGCCTTGTGAACAAAACAAATGAGCTTCACAACTTCCTGCACAGGAAATGAAGTGAGGCATGATAATGTCCAGGGACCCTAAGGCCAGCCTCTTCTGCCCCTCCTGTGGGTAGAGTTCAGAAGGTTCGCAGGCCACCTTTCGACCCATTTCAGAGATTGGCCCTCTAGACAGTCTGAGAAAGAGTCCCAGAGTCCTGTGCAGATCTCTACTTACAGCAATTCTAACATGATGGATGTGGAAAATAGAGACACAGCAATGGAGACCGCTGTAAATTCGCATCCCAGTTCCTGCTTGAAACTCCCACAGGGAGGCCATCTGCTCTAACCGAGTGTGGCCTCCAGGACCCTGCAGTCTTTACCGTCTCAAAGAAGTTAATTTTATAGTTGGAAATAATGAAATTACTGATAGAACAGGCCGGGTCCTCTAGTGTTTAATATCATCCACATCTCTATGCCCTATGATAGTGCTGTCGATTAGCTGTAATGTGGTATTCTGAGCACCATTTAGATATTAATTATTTTTTAATAACCTCCTCATTGAAAGCCTAAATCTTTGCCTGGGATTCTAATGAAAGTTTTCACATGAAAGAGAGGGATAATATTAAACAGCTCTAATAAATCCTCTGAAGAAAATTCAATACTGTATCTTTGACAAAAGAAAGGAAAAGAGAAAAGAACAACACACATTCCCAGCCAATGTGTGTCTTCTCGTTAGGATTTTACATTCATTATTGTACAGCTGCTGCAAATTATTCTCAGTTATTTGTATGCTTACAAACCCATGAAGAATTACTGTGTTTTTAATAAGTACCACAGAATATATGTATTAAAAATTCTTCAACCCTTATGAAAAAGAAAAAGTATTTATTAGTAATTGTGATTTGAGATTAGGAAGTATGTTTTCTTGGAAGTATCCAGAGCATATTGCAGTGTCTTCTCTTGTTCAACCTTTCAGAATGTCTTTGAGGGATAGGGCAAAGACTGCAGTCGTTTTTATGAGGAGAGTGGAAATGGGTTGGCCATGGTTGCCTGGCAAGCCAGAGACCATGGTGAGGGCTTCACACTCATGGAGTAAGGTGAGGATGCGGGAGAGACTTCATTCAATCTGAGAATAGTTTTCCTAATGGCCTATGTTAAAGGTCCAAGAATACAATTTGTCCCCCTTTTTGGGCATCCAGGTAAGAAGGCAAAACCTTGGAAGATGGCCCATGTTATTGAGATAGGAATAGTGCATGGCTAAGGCTGGTTGCCAAGGTAACGTGACCTGGGGGAGTGGCCTAGACCTGACATCAGTCCCAGGGAAATGGCTTGAATCCCATGTCAGCCCTGGGGGAATAGCCTAGACCTGACTTCAGCCTGAGGCATGATTTTCAAGCACCAGCCCTCACATGGACTCTAGGGAGTTCTTGTCAGATTCCATGGGAACTCCCTTCGATAAATAGAAGCAACACCAGAAGCTCGCTCTCTTCTTTTCTACAGAGCCACCAGGGATGGGGGTCTCCCTTTTCTCTCCCATGGAAGATGATGGCTGTGTCCCCAGCACCACTGCTATCATGCCTTTCTTGTGGTAACCCCTACCGTGCCTTTTAGGCCCGGTACACATTTTGCTGTATCTATTGTTATGCTGAACCTTCCTTTTCTTCTTTTCTCTATACTTTTAAATAAAACTTTAGAACTACTTTTTGACCCCCTCATTCAATTCTTTGCTTGAGGAGGGGAAGAACCCAGGAATATAGGAACCCACCTGATAACATTATTACCAGAACCTTTGAAACAGGTGGGGCTAGCCGGATATTTAGGTAACATGCACCAGGAAACGTGGACAGGCTGTTGATGCTGGGTGTCCAGGACCATTCTGATTAGCCAGTGATAAAGCATGGCTGATCATCTATGAATATCATCCCAGGTAGTGGGGACAAATTAAGACAAAGGGGATTCAAAGGAGTAATAAGGAAAACAAAGAAATGCTGAATATTTTAGTTACTTTTTTCATTGTTGAGACAAAATACCCAACACCCAAAGCTAAAGGAGGAAAGGTTTATTTCAGCTCACAGTTTGTAGACATTTCAGTCCATAGTTGGCTGGCTTCAACTCAGGGTAGCATGGCAGTGGGGCTTTGCTGAGGAGAAACAGTCCATGGTAAAGCAGGCAAAAGGCAGCAGCAACAGTGAGCCTGCCTTTCCCTCTTATCTCAAACCGGCTATAAATCTTTTGGGTGGTGCCACACACACCCAGGGTAGGTCTTCTGTCTTCAGTAATTCCATTCAGCCATACCCAGAACTGTGCCAGTTTGATCAGTGGACTAATTTAGTACCACACACTGTTTATTCCACATTCACACACCCTAGATCCAACTACTTCTGAAAAGTCCCACCTATAAGTGCCTGAAGCTTTGGGGGTGCACCTAGATACAAGCCATAACACTGAGTCTTCCCAAAGATCATATTTGGAGAGCCAAATAATTATGGCATGGGGACTAGGATCCAGTCCTGTTCCAGTGATATTCGCCCAGATCCCTGAAGGAAAATAAATAAATATGAATGGACCACCTCTTTTCTAATATGGAGCTGATGTTTAAAAAGGAAAGGTCTTGATTTTTTTTACAGATATTTAATTGTACAGCAAGTAGAATATTTACTATTAAATAATGTATGGCCACCATATGATGTTGGAAGTAAAATGAACATGATAGTGCATGGCAGGATCATTGCTTTGCCTTTACTTTGGACCTTCAAATTGATGTGTCATAAGAAAAATTAAAATGAACTCACCTAGCTTCAGTTTCACATACAATTAAATATACTTTACTCCATATTAAAAAAGGGTTAAATTCTTTTAAAAAGGTGGCTCTTGAGATATGCTGTGTAAGACCATTTTTTAAAGTTTAGATTAATTAGTTAACCTAGAATACATGGTCAGCTGACTAAGCTGACTATAGGGAATTTCCAAGTCCAAATTACTGGTTGTGCATTTATCAAGAGGCAACTTGTTGAAGAAAGAAGACTCCTTTCTTTCTTCTTATAGATTGCCCTCATGGTAACAGAATCCTTGAAATCCTCAGGGAACAAATTGGGGATAAAAGTTAGAAAGCACACCCAGCTTATTTCCTAAGCTCTGAGCATACCCAAGAAGAAAGACTGAATTTAATCAAAAAAGATTTTATTGATGAAGGTATCTCTCCTTCAGGCTAAACTTTGGCCCCTGCATGCTAATAAAACCATCTCATTTTTCAGAAGTAGCCTCCTGCATAAAATCCTGGGAGAAACCGTGGACAGGAATACATCTTGAGGAGAGGGCCTGAAGACGATCAATCAGAGGGTGGTCAGGTCTCCTGCTGTCCCTCCCTGAGTCAGGACGCACTTGCCTGGCTCTGAACTGGCTGATTTTTCATTCCTGGGAAGTCACCTGAATGCCTTCAGGTCCTTGGGAATGTACAGGTCCTGCTGCTCTTCCCTGCTGCCTCCCAGTTGCTGCCAGCGGATGCCTTGGCAACTGCACCCTGGTGTTTTACTTCTGCCATCTCTGCCTGCAGTGGTTTTACTGCCCAGATATGAAAATGAGCAATCTGGAGCCTGAAGTTTTTATGACTGCTAGTTGATACTCTGTTCGTGCCCCTTTAGTCTGTTATTCGAATTTGGTAGCATGACATGCAGTTTTTCTTTTGGTTTTCTGTCTGTGGCTGCCTTTTGCACATTCCCATTACCATTATGCTTGAAGAATATTAATAAAGATTATAAAGATAAAGGGCAGGCCGTGGCCCGAATCTCTCCCAGGCCTACCTCAGACCTGGAATTCAGATTCTGTTCTTCTCAGGCCTGTGAAGGGACACTCTTTGCCAAAGATGATGCTCAGAATCTGGTGAACAGAGTGACTACGGGAGAAGCTGTTTGTGTTCTGGTTTTTTAGCTTTCGCTAAGTGACAGTGGTACATCCGCACACTGTGTGACCTGGTTGAGGTATAGAGTGAAAATCACCAATTCAGATTCTGGATCTTTGGTTTATGTTCTGAGCTTCTCTGGGCAATTTCTTTTCTTCCCTTCTTTTTTCTCCTGTTTGTCCCTTTCGCCTTTTCCCCTCCTTTCCTCTCTCTCAACTTCCCCTTCTGGCTAGGCATGATTTGCTAACTGCCTGGCCACTGATTTCTTTGAGCTCCACTGAGATGTAAATTCCACAAGGTCCGGAGTCCCAGTGGGTCTTCCCTCTCTGGAAACTCTACAGCACAATTTCTGACAAGTAGTTAATGCTCAGTAAACACATATTTACTTTCCTGACCTATATGATAAATGTACAATGCTACCTCCCTGGGTTGTGGAGAGAATTTGTTAATGATACAATTCTTACTTGCAAAGTGTTTTGTAAATAGCTGGCCTCAGACAATAGAAGTGGAGTGCTTTCTTACCCGCGGTGACCCTGTAAATTGAAATGCTTAGGTGAAACGTGTCCTCAGGCTTATGTGGGAATAAATGTGTGGCCCCTAGAGGGACTGAGAGTATATCCGGGCTTTTTTTGTTTGTTTTTTCACGTGATCACTTGGGGGAGGGTGGATTTCCAGACTGTCACATAGGATAAGAATGTGGAGATCCTTGCTTTTTTTACTGCTGTCTTCATTTGGTAAAACAATGTGAGGTGCAACTACTGAGCCCCGGGAGGCCACCTTGAAGCTATGAAATTCGAAGGGCACCTCCTTAGATCCTCCACATCAGAGCTTGCCCAGTGGAATAGTTTTCCCCAAATAGTCTTTTTACCTTGATCTATCACCTTACTATCTATGCAAGTAAATGCCAAGCATTGGCTTCTCTTAGGGTCAGAGTTCTGAAAATAGCAGGGAAAACTAGCAAATGTGCTCTTGGCTGAGACCTACCTCCCTGCTGGTTTTACTCACCCTGAGTGCAGGTGAGCTTTTAGAAGTCCCTCCAGGGAACCAACTCGTGCTGGCAATTCCCAGCAGAAAGCTGATTTCTTTTCAAAACCAAAGCAGTGCTCCTGTCCTTCATACATGCCCTGAAGCTCCCAGGGAGGGAAGTCAAAGGAAAAAATCCCACCTGTTGGTGATACCCCAGTCATGTGTATTTCAGGGACTGAAACTAAAAAAGCAACATTCAAAGTAGCAAAGCTTTGGGAGGAAGATACATTAGGATGTGAAGCTGGATCTTGAAAAGTAATGATCAAACAGAGCATTCTACTCTTCTAAACCAAAATCCAATAGGCTTCAGCTGCTGGCATTTTCGTTCTATTATGGGTGCTTAGAATAGCTAGTTCTCCATAGCAAATTGGATCAGAGATATGAATAGTTTAATAAAATGTGTTTTCTAGATGCTTTTTGGGTGGTCTCTGGGGCGGTTTCTCTTCCTGAGGTCACTATGCCCTCCAGAGAAGACACACGGCTGCCTCTGCCTTCCTCAACAGGAGCAGTGCTTGGTGTTTGTTGGACCGTATTTATGGTATTTGGAGTTGAGGCTGAGCCCCGATGAAGCTGTGACCTCCATTGGGTGACTCCAATGTTCATCCTGTTTCTTCTTCGGGACACTTTAATAAATGTATTTTGGATACTTCCAAGTGATCCTGATGCCATTTGGTGAGCTTTCTTGCAGGACATGAGGCTGAAGATGAAAGATCTGAACATTTCTTTACTAAGAAACATTTAAAAAAAACCACAAATCTATTTTAGTACCATATTTCCGTTTCATTGTGTCTTTATTTTGGCAAATATATTTTTAGATGCTGTCTGTAATGTAAAACCACAGAAATAATTGACTTAAGGTCTTTTTCTTGGTCCCCAAAATTAAACCAGTTACAATTCTAAACTATTTAGATACAAAATTTAAATAGAATCTTTTGTAGTGACACACGCAGAGTACATATTGTCATCAGAATTCAACATTAATTACTTTTCAGTTTAGTAGTTTCCCCTTACCCTTAGTAGCTACATCTCGTTAATCTACTGGTAACTGGCAAGGACTTGACTTTTCCCATTACATGTCTTTTGTCTGCTAAAGGTCACTTTACCCCTGGCCTAGCAGGACTCCCCTACCTTCCCTGAAAATAAGAGAAAGAGACATCAGATCTGTCACCTTCTTCGTGGCTTTATTCTTGGGGAAGTAGCTAGGATAGCTTGGTATTATAGCCAAATGCAAGTAACTTTAGAGATGCAAAATAACTTTGCTGAACTTTAACAATGACTCCGTAAACCTCCCAGCCTCTAGTTTTCAATCATAATGAAGTTGTTTTTAGGGAAATTGAGTGATCGTCTTTTGCAAAGTAGATCTTTTGTTGTATTTATATTGAGTGGTGTAACTGGCTGTTCTTGTGTATATGTGCATATTTAGATCCACACATACAAATAACTTCATCATAAATTTTACTGATACAGACACTATGTAGCACACAACTTACGAATAATCATAAGATGTTTATCAGTTTTTATTATGAATTCTGTGTAGCCAAAGCCAAATTCCAGAATGCCTTTGTTGATGTTGAATTCCTCTATTCATGTCAACATACGTTGCAGTTCAGCCATCATTTGTGACATTCAGATGAGGACTAAATTTCTGATGCCCATCCAGTTAGACCCAGTTCCTTAGGTCATTAACAAATGTGTGCAAGAGATATGAATGCTGGTTGACAGTTTTGTTCATGTTAACAAGGCAAAAGTAAAATGATAGAAATAAATATCACAACTTCTTTGTCAGTGACCTGAGTAATTTTAGTGCTGAATCAGATAATAATTTTAAAATATTAAAGAATATTCTCTCTAATCTTGTGCTGTTAACTGTAAAACAACTGCACATACAATCTGTTTTTAACTTTAATCTGCACTGTTATTTTATCCATCACTTCCTTAAACTCGTAGCCAAGAAATTAATGAACATGTCCATTTGTTAAATGTATCATATAAATGCTCCCACTCTCCCCAGTTGCAGGCTATAAACTTGATATCACTACTCACAGTGTAGGAAATCGATGGTGAGTGGCGTAACTATCTTACTGTGTTTCCATCAGACGAAATGGACACAACAGCCTAAGAGTGCAGATAATAGTAAGATATAGTGAAATAATTAAGAAGTAAGGAATTTTTGATATTTTACCACCTTTGCCTTTAATACTTATCAAAGTAATTTTATTGGTTTTTAAAGATATGATTGTTTTAGTAGCTTTTAAAGAACTAGCGTACAAACTTTCTGAAAACTTTACAAACCACCCTTTTGAGCCGACACAAACCAGCTCCGGCACATCACTGTTCGTGTCTAACTTGTATGGATCTTTAAATCGGCAGGAGACCCAGAAACTTTGGAAAGAATGAAAGTTTGCCTATCTAGTGAGGATAATTTCAAGAAACTAATTTCCACTCAACATTCTGTCTCCCCTCTTCCTCTGAGTTGCGTGGTTACGACCGAGGTCAATTTAGTTTTGCCTTTTATCAGCTTGGAAACGCTCTAGCAGCCTGAGGCTTGTGGCTTCAGCACTAAGGTGTGAGCCTGCGGTCCAGTTTTCTGCATGTTCGTCCAGATAATATGAAGTTGTTTGAAGCTCTTATCTTTTCATTTCCTCCACGCTTTGCTTGCCAGTCTTCTCCATAACTCCTTTGCTTTGTGGGGGTGTGAAAGTTACCGCTTTGATTGGGATAATGCAATTAAATGAAAACTAGATTCCATTGCTATAGTTCTCAACCCAGAACCATCTCAGAGATTTCTTAAAACTCAGTTAACTACTGGTGCTTCTACTTGTTGTTGTAAATGGTGTGCTATAATGATCTCCATTCTGCATAATCCATTTCTGCACTTAAATAGTCTTAATATATTATTTTTCTTTGTCCACATAATTGAAAATGTGAATGAGGACATTTCCATAGTATGATTCCCAAAAATTCTTTCACGAAATATGCAAACTCGATACTTCCAAACACATTAAGGTGTATGTTTTAAATATTTTGTCTTTCTTACCTAAATGTTTTTAAAGACTTCTTTTCATCATTTTATATTCCCACCAGGAATGTTTTTTATACTGAGCCTTTTAAAAGACTGCTATTTTGAGCATGCCTGCACCTCAGAGTAGTCACTATTTAATTTGAACAGTAGGCAAGAAAAACACTTCACATTTGAGACTGGCTGAAAATGAGAAAAAATTACTATTTAGTGAAAAAGAAAGAAGGAAATATATGGGGAAATTTTCAAAGCTCCTGATATTAAATTTTTTTCTTCTGTCCCATATGACTGTTACTTAGTGACTGAAAACTTGCCTCATCTAATTTTGGGTGGAAAAACTGTCGCATTATTGTCTACTCAGAAATCATACAGGGACAGGTTTGCCTTATAGTCCAGTTTGTATTTAATTAATAAATACTACATTATGTGTTTATCATATATCCTTTATACTATAATCAAGCAAAGATCTTTCAAACTCATTTGTATTCGACAGTGATTTTTAGTTCCTTCTTTTTAAAAACTTCATTTTATTTTGCTTATTTTCATTTATCTGAAGAATAAATGGTTATAGTACAAAGGAAGTTATGGTGATTTGAAGTTTCCGGAGAGCCAGTTTTTTAACTCTGAAATGTGTCATTCATAGATTGGTCTGGGTGGGTCTTTAACCTCTTGACTTATAAGTGGACACATCTGTACATTTCCTCAGAGTTCCACAACTTTCATCAGAAACAGGGGCCTTTGATACGCTAAAGCTTAAGAACTACTTGTTCTATAGGGACAGTAGGAGCCACTTTGTATCTATTTATTTCTTCTGTGGTTCTGGGCATAGGACTCAGGGCCTTGTGCATGCTAGGCAAGCACTTTACCACTAAGCCATACCCCCAGCCCACTTTCTTCTTACTCTTGTGTACTCTGAAATGACTTTTCCATTAATGAACTATTGCCCACATCTCTCTCCTTTATATCTCTGAAAGGACACTGTTTCCAAGTTCTAATCAGTGAAAGGATAAAAGGCTAATTTGTGAGAAAAAAAATTTAAAAATTGGTCAGTGTGGAAGAAATCACACATACAGTCAACAGCTCGTAATGGATTAGGATCTGTCCTCTTTAGAAACAGGTTTTCCCATACCATGTGACATTGCTATCGTTCTATCCCTGCACCACGGCCCATTGGAAGCATTTAATTGCAAGTTTATGGGATGGATGAAGAGCTAAGTTTTGACAAGTAGGAATCAAAGATGTAGCATTACTACTTATGATGAATGTTTTTGAATGAAATATGTTTGTTGTTTGTAGTTAAGAAATCCATGGATCCATTTTTTCTTTTCATTTTTAATTGATTCTGAGATGTCTGAACCAGCAATAGCATTGCTATTCTAGGTTGTCTCAAATTGAAAGTGGTTGTGTTTATTGATACTACTTAAAGTGACATGTTGTCCAATAACCATTCTTTCCATTTAGCCTGAGAATATGGAACTGTGTACAAACACAGTGTTGTTTTGGCTAATGGTAAAATAAAGGCCAAGAATAGGGAAGATGGTTCATTGATTTAATACCTATATTATGATGAATTAATTTACTTATTCACTTACATTTGAATTTATTCACTTAAATATTCATTTTAACAGAATTAATTCTGATCTTGCTATAAAAGCAACAGCTAATGAGTTTTGATGGCTTTCTGTATGCCTGATACTGTCTAAAGCTCGTTAATTGGATGAATTCATTTAGTCTTCACGGTTCTGTGATTTACTGGCATGACTGTACTTCCCGTTTTACAGATGAGTGACCTGAGACACATAGATATTAAGTACTTGCATAAGGCTATATGTCTAAGTTCTGGCAATGAGATTCAAATCCAGGAAGTCTGAAATTCCCGAACTCAGTACTAAAGTTTCATTTAATTGCTGCTCTGTGACTGAGAATGTACAAAACACTTGGAAACAGGAATGGTCCAGACGGCCATGGTTCTTTCTGCCATGGAAGCAGAAGCTGTGGTGGAGACTAAGGAGGGGCTGAGAGTAGCTATTATTTGAAATAAATAGACAGGAAAAAATCCTCGGATAAGATTCAGGCTGGAAGGAAGTGATCCCTGATATTGGAAAATAGCAAGCACAAAGGCCCCAGAAAGGAAAGGAATGTAGAGTGTGGAAATAACAGAAGAAGTGGCCAAAGAGTAGAGAGCAAAGGAGAGAGGAGTCAGGACTCTAATGTGGCCATATAAGAGTCTCATACTCTTAAAACCTCAACAGATGTGGCTAGGAGACAGCCGCTCAGCAGTTTGAAGCTGTACTTCTTTGTCTATGTGATCTTGTACCATAATCTTCTTTGTGTTTCCCTTCTTGTATTTTCTATTATTTTATTTCTACATTGGGTTTCTTGTGTTTTCTTTTATTTTGTTTCCCTTATCTGCATATTGGCTTCTCCTTTTCTTCTGGGTTCTTTTGGTGTGGCACTTGTCCACATTGCTTTGAGGAAGAAAATTAGTTCATTGGTTAAACCACTGAATTAAAGGCTCAGAAATAATGAGATTGAAAGAGATATAAGAATGTAAAAGTACTGGAGGAAAGTCCATAAAATAAGAAATGAGCCAGAATCTTTATTGGTGTTATATGAAGAATCCTCCACTATTTGGCTATTTTTAAACCCAGCAATTGTTGTGATAATGTCATTATTACCAATGTCTAATTTAATTGTGTTAGTAAGTATGTTACTAACTTTATTTTCCATTTGTGTGACCCTACAGAGTATTAAGTCATTTGTGTTTTGTTTGTTACGTATTTTTTCCCAAGCAGTTTAATTTTGTCACAGCATGTATCACATGGTAAGATTCCACATCTTTGCTTCATTTAGCCCATTAAGGCAAATGGCAGTTGATTAGGGTTTTCTTTAGATCATTATCAATTGTTTTCTACCTTGCAGATAGTGCTATTAGGAAGAATCTATCATATCCCGGAGATCCTATATAGCTTGTTATTTCTGGGTGATTTATTACCCTCACTGTGGAAATGTTGTTAGTGAAGGTAGGAAAAGCTGAGGCCGTATTGAGAAATATCAATGTATCCTCATGTTCTGGCCTCACTGACAGTCAGAGATCCATCTCACTGACAGTTACCTTGTTAACATTTTGATCAGAAGGCAAATTTGTCATTTTTCATGGTAACAAGTATAAGTTTGCACGAGAACCGTAGATAGATGGTGGAAAATAAAACAGTCCTTCCTTAGTTTTTCTGTGTGATGTAATCAGTAATCTTTGGGAGAACTGAAATAATTACTCTGTGAAAACCTCATCCACTGGAAAATGTGTTTGTTGTCGAAAGCTCAGATTTTTCTTCATTAGGATAGAATGTGCCAGTTTTCATCTTTTCTGTTTTGCATTTGCTGACAGTTTAATGTATCAAGCCCACCTGAACAAGAACAGAGCAAGTCGCGGTTGGAATGCTTTGGGTTAATCATAGTGTAAGATGTGAACGAGGCGGGTAAAAATAACAGCATGCAGAGTTGTGAGGTACAGTAAGCTAGCAACCTTGGGATGTAGTTGGACTGCTTCCTCTTGCTTTTTAAACTTGCTCAGAAACACTGTCTCATTAGCCTCAGTATCAAGTACTGCCTGTTCTTCAAACACCTGTCAGTAACTATGAAGTGGCCCATCCTGATGCCTCGTGCAATCACACAGTTCCTGATATCTTTGTATTTTTTTCCCTATTTTTTTCCCGGGCTGGGCTCCTGACACTGTAAAATCATTAAACTTGGGAGAAGTTTTGAAAGCTCTGAGCTCTATCTGGCTATAACCTCCTGATCATGGTGTGAGTGTGCTGGAGAAAAATTCCACTTTGGCAGCACCATTTCTTTACACTGTCTGAGAGACAGAAATGGGCTCTGACCTTCTGACAGTGGTAGCTCTTGGTACAAAAGACCCGTGAGAGCTCAGAAGGACCTCTGGCAGACGCGCACCAGTGGAGCTCAGTGATACTGGCATAAGTACACCTAGCAAGCTTCTCGGGGCAGGAACACGGGGCTCTGGATGTCAACTGTGAGTATGTCCTCCGAACTGTCACATAAATCACTGTCACATGTGCCAGGAAGTCCAAATTACAGTTCATTTTCAAATGCTTCTGTCAGGTGGCATGGCCTTTGGAAAAAAAAATTTATAATTGCAATAAAATACAACCACAGAGAGGAAACTATGCCAAGAACCATCAATTGTTCCTTTCATTATAATATTTTTTAAAGCAGAAAGTATGTGTTTGCTTCGGCAGCACATATACTGAAGACAGAAAATGTTCATGGCTGCGTTTATTTCAGCAGTGGTGTGACTATTAACTAAAGTACAGCTTCTTTTTTCTTATTAGTTTTGCTTGCATGCCCATATTCCAATGAAGTGTCAAAAGTAAGCAGCTAAGGTTAAAAAAATCAACATGTTTCTAATCACCCTGCTTCATCTGTTAGCACTTTGTCCAGGTCTGATGAGGGCTTTTGTGTTGACATTCTCATCTGAGTCCCCAAGAGCAGTGATCCAACCTTTTTGGGAAGGGGAGAGACTTCCTTTCCATTTGCCTGACTATACCAGTTTAAATTTGTAATTTTGATGCCCACTGTGCTCGTAGGAAACGCATAGATAGGTGTAACACAGCATACAGAAATCTGGTTTTCTAGGGTAGGAGGTCCTGCTCTATTCCTTATAGTTATTATTACCACGACGCCTCCAGATTCTTTTTCTTTCAGTTTTTGCTTTCTCTGATCATAGTCCAGGCGCCCTTTCCACAGGTCAGTATAAGTTTGCTATTTTAAATGAATTCCTCTCCACTCATGTTTCTGAAGACTCTGAAGGCTTCTTTATGTGTCCTACAAATCTGTCCTGCTGCCGCTCGTCACTTCAGGGTGAGGATCACTGCTCTGAGCTTCCTTGGTCCTCACATCTAGCTATTTGTAACCATCTCCTTATGTTCCTGAGGCTCTTGCCAAGGTTACTTCATCCCCAGTGCCACTTAATTCCCCAAAGGCGTAGCTCCCGCTAGACTATCATTGCTAACAGTTTTTGGTGGTTTAAGGAAGACATGAAGGAATTGTAATTCAGAATCTGTTAAGGAAAATATTTTTGGCTGCATATTACAGAAAATCCTGATTCAGAAAACTCAAACATTTAAAAGTTCAAAGCTAAGATGGTTCCATGGTTCGTTATCTTGTTTGCATAAGCATCTTCATCAAGAATATATTTCTTTCTCTCCTTTCTGCTCTGCATTCCCCTTGTGCAGACTTCTTCCTCAGCTAGTACTTTTCATGGGCACAAAATAGCTACCGTAGTATAGCCATCCTGTCTAGACTCACAGCTGGAAAAGAGCAGTTTCCATTTCTTCCTGTTTATGTCTCTTCTGTGGACAAAAACTTTCACAGATGGCTCCCCACTAGCTGAGCATGTCAATGGCCAGAACTGTATTACCACCTAGTCCTCTCAGTGGCTTAGCCCATTGTGGTCAAGAGTGATATTTGCTTCCCAAGAAGGAGCTGGATAGATGGAAAGGGCAGCCACTTTCAGTTCCCTAACAACAAAACTGGAGTTCTGTTAGGAAGGCAAAGAGGAGGAAAGGAGTACAGGTACACACTTAGCAGAGAATGCTATGAATGTAGAAAGTAAAGTGCAAGCTGGTTTTCACATATCTCCTTCTTGCCCTTTAATAGGCTGAGGGGTTCCCTGCTGATCATTCCATGCTTTACTTCCTTTAGCTTTGTTATCACATAGCAGGGAGCCATTGCCCAGCCCAGGTAGGAATGCCCTCTACCCCTTCACTCTTGAGGTTAGTTTGACTGACAGTGGCGCATCTTTTTCCCTTGAGGGCGGTGCCAAAGCAGCCTCACAGTGCGTGGGGTCTGTCATTCCCCACCTCTCACTCTGGCCCAGTGGTGAAAATGTCCAAAGAAGACGTCTCTCCAATTCTAGGTCATCCTGTTATAAATTATCTTAATCATCAGACTCCAAAAATCCATACAGATGATTTCGATCACGTTGCTATTTAGGAAAGCAATCTCTTTAAGATCATGGTCGCCTATTTAGGCATCCAACTAATATTTAATTTTAATTTAAAAAATTGTCTTCAAATACACGTAACATTAAATTTACTATCTTCAATGCTGTCAAGTACAGTTCAGTGGAATTAAGTACACTTATACTGTATGGTGAAAGGAAGGAAATCTGAGTATATAATACATATTGTACCATCACCAACATCCATCTCCAGAACTCTCTTAATCTTATAAAACTGGAACTCTGGATGCATTAGAAAACCGTTCTTCGTTTTCTCCAGTTTCTGGCAACAACTATTCTATTTTTTGTCTCTATGAGTTCGGCTTTGCTAGGTATCTCGTACAAGTAGAATATTTGTGTTTCTATAACTGCCTTATTTTACTTGTAATCTCCAGGTGTATCCATGTTGTATCGTATATCAGGATTTTCTTCCTTTTTAAAGACTAAGTAATATTCCATTGTAAGTATGTATCACCTTTTTAAATCTCACTATCTATTCATGGATACTGATTTTCCTCCACTTGGATATTAGCAATATTGGTGTGATGAGCATGTGTGTACAAATACCTGATCCAAACTCTGTTTTCAATTATTTGGGGTATATCCCCCGAAGACATTGCTAGATCCTCTAGTGATTTCATTTTGGAAGAACTATCACACTGCTTTCCATGGTGGCTATACCATTTCCCATCTCCACCAATAATGCACAAGGATTCCAAATTCTCCACATCCTTGCCAACACTTGTCATCTTCTCTGCTATTAAGTATTTTTGTTGTTACTCTTTTTAGAAAAAAGCTAGTGTAGAAGATTCATACCCAACCCAGAATTGCAATATTTTTTTAGCTTTCCTAGTTTTGTGATACAGACTTTACTCCCAAAAGAAACTGCTCCAATTTTTTTTTTTTCTTTTTTGGTGCCAGGGATCGAACTCAGGGCCTTGCACTTGCGAGGCAAGCACTCTAACCACTGAGCTAAATCCCCAGCCCCACTGCTCCAATTTTTAAACAACAGTTTGTCCTCACAACACCTACAGTTCAACATAGCCTAGACCCAGTATAGATTACATAGACAGCTGCCAAGAATAATAAATGCTGCAGAGGTGAATTCAGGCCCAAGGCACACGGATATCAGTGAGGTCATCCTCAAAGTGATCCAGAAGGACTTGCATCGTTTACATTGCCCCAACATTGCTGTTTCTCCTTCCCACATGGTAGTGGGTATCGGCACTTATGTTCCATGCCGGTTTCATGGCTCCTTCTCATTCAGAGAACCTTTAAAATCGGGCTCAATAATCTGGTTTCATAGAGACCTGAAGACATAGCACTCAGTGACTCCCTTCTGTCCCGAGGAAGGACCGGACAAATGTACTAACTATATCTACCAGGGGTTCTCCTGGTAGACCATGTGTTCGTGTGGCGATCCCCATTTCGTTTCTGTTTCTCCACACTGGAATGGAGAAACTCTGCAATTTGGAATCTATGCAGTTCTTCAACTAAAAACACTTTTCATCAAAAGAGTTGTATGGAATCTTAAGGTTATATGTGCTTGTGAGGAACTTTGGTATCTTGAGGAAAGATGCAATCCATGGCTGACATATAAACGTTACATGAAATGACCCAGAGATGACATACGAATCCATGTCACGGGCCATCTTTCCATGATAGAATACAGTGGTACCTCGGTGTAGGGACAGTCAGAGAGCAACAGGCAGCATAGGGCATGACCTGGGGGGCCAGCACAATGAAGATAGCCCCATGCTTACTCATGCCATGATGTACTGGAAGGGGCCGCCCTTTGTAGGACTTTGCGTACATTTGGCTATTTGCCCACAACTCCTGTGAACCTTAGCTCACCCCAGAAATGAAGGCTAAGATCCTAATTGTACCAATCAGAGTTATTTTTAGAAAATCAGCTCACTCTTATAAATATAGACAGTGCAAAGACATCAGACTGAGAACCTCACTTTAAGCTTCTCCCTGTCATACACCTCGCTTGCTGTGTGGCGCAGCCACCCTCCCTCCCTGGCCTTTTGAAATATCATCAGTAAAACTTGTGTTACTTCACTTTCATTATTCGGGTTTCTCATTCCGAGAGAGACTTTTGGTTCTGAATCAGCCTCACTCCACCTCTTGCATTCCTCCCAGGGTGGAGAGGCGAACCAGGGAAATGCAAGATCTCTTCACAGGAGGACCCCAGCCTGCCAATGTGACATCAGTTCACAGACTTAAGTCGTTCCACAATTCTGGAAAGGATGGTCACGTTTGTGTTTGTTCTGGAAAGATGGATGAGGTCATGTCATCTGATGCAGGGTTCTCAAACAAAAACAAAATCCTGCCAAACGATTCTGTTTGTAGACCCAGTTCTTTGCAAACAAAGGTGTTCGTGAACTGAGGCACCACTGTATTTATTCTAAAGCCGGCCCTTGCATCTTGTTAAATCACTACAGTGCTAGTCATTTTACATTAACCCATAAATAACTATCTCTAGGATAGACTATTCATTATGATGAAAAGTAAAATTTCTTTCCCTTCAAAAATGAGAGTAAGAAAACCCATGTGGATGCTCCTAATATCACAAAAGTATAGTTATTTTAAAGGCTTCCCCTTCACTGCACAGGAGGGATTACGAATCACAGGACACTTTCCCTATTCCCTGAACAAAGATAATAGACTTGGAAAGAGCCCCAGCATCAGACGAGTCTTGATGACTCCGGTGAGCATGCCTGGCCTCGCGCTGCCCCTTGCTTCTCAAATGATGATGGAAGGGAGGCTGAGCAGTGTCCTCCCTGGGAGATGGGCGCTTGAGAAGTAAACAGTGAGAAGTAGTCAAGGGGAGACAGCTGACACCTCTGGCAGGCACCTCAGAGGTCAATGAGAATGTAGATTGCTTTCCCTCAGGCCTTGGTGACAGGGACAGAAGGAAGTATCCTAAATCATAGTCTGAATTATTGTTCCGGGGCAGCAATTCTGAGGCTCCTTCAGACTTGGTTTTCAGTGTTCTAGCAAAGCTTTCCTTCCTGGAACCAGACACAGGTGAAGGGTGAGTTGATGCACCGCCCACCGCTGGAGGGGAGGACAGGGTGTGCCTGGGTTGGGCCGTGCTTGTAGCGGCTTTTGAAGAAACGATCAGAGTCACGGAAAACGGGAAGCACTTGCTGAATTAGGAGCTGCTTCAAGAACCTCTTGGTTTTCCATTTGGTTTTGTTATCCTGACTTCTACGGTTTTGCTTTTGAAAAATGGGACCTGTCTGATAGAGATTTAGCAAGTGATTGAAGACGCTGATTAGCAGCTGATGAACCGAACGGGAGGTGTTAGAAAGGATGGAACTGGAAACCACAGATGAGTGTTCTACTCTAAAAGGGAAAACAGTGGTTGGTGGGGATCTGTCCTGCGCTGGCTACATCTGTGGTGCCAGCATGGTACTAGGCACAGGCTGATAGGAAACAATTATGTACTGATTAACCTAAAAACAATACCTGAATGAGGTCTCCTGGACTCCCTCCCTCCTTCCTAAATCTGTTCCCCAAATATTGTTCATTCTGTGAGGGAGAAACAGGAAGCTGCTGGTGGCTTTTACATCCAGCCCCAGCAGCACCAGCAGCACCTGGGGACTGGGAAATGCACAGTATCAGGCCTCATGCCTACTGAATCCGAAGCTCTAAGAGTGGACTCAGAACCTCGACTCAGCCCTGCAAGGGATCTGCAACACGCCAGAGCTTGAGAACCACTGAGCTACACAAGCTCACCCATCAGTTTTCAACTTTTGAGCTTCTTTTTTTTTTTTTTTTGTGGGGATCGAACTCAGGCCCTTGTGCTTGCAAGGCAAGCACTCTAATCACTGAGCTAAATCCCCAGCCCCCTATCTTTTGAGCTTCTTAACAAGGCATGTTGGCACACTGTGATTACAGCAAGAGCCCTTTGCATTAACATGTGGAGCAAAATTGTTTCTTGGCTGAAAAAGAAGAGCTGGGTCAATGAGTCTAATGTTTTGATCTTGCTTTGACGCATTTGGGGTTAGAACGATATGGAAAGGAATCTGTGGCACGCATCACTTTTCAAGAAAAGCTGTAAACATATATGCAACTCATTTTTGTGAGGTGAGGATGGCTTAAGACCTTTACATCTCCGAGTACCGCCCCTGTGGAAGGGAGAAGGGAGAATTCTATTTCTTAAAGAGGAGATCCATTCACCAGGAAGACCTGTTGCTTGCTTGTTGAAGCTTTCATATTAACCTGTTGCTTTCTCCAGAATGCGCATGAGGACAGAACAAGGTTGCTGCATAGGCTGGGAGACAATCTAGTTTGTCTTCCAAGCTAGAATGTATTTGACAGTGAAAGGAGGGTGCTCGTAATAATTTCCCAGGGACAACATATGTTATAAAGGGGTCACTCTCATCAGTCTTCTCAATTTTAGTGGTTTTTCACCACTCCTCCCATCAGGAAAATTGGCCTTGTCTGAAGGTATTTGTGCTGAGGGGCGAGAGTGTGCCAATAACATCAAGTGGGTGGAGACGAGAGGTACTGTTTAACAGGCTCCAATGCACAAGGCCACAATAAAGAATTATCTGATCCAAAGTATCAACAGTGCCGGATTAGACACCCCAGGCTAGAGGCCGAGTAGGGCCTAATGTAGCGGGGTAAACAGATTGGAGGCATGCTGCAGAAGGGCTTAAATGCTAGGATGAGACATTGATGTTAATTAGCCACTGAAGACTAGTGAGCAGGCAGTGGTTTTGTTAGAAGTTTCTTTGTTCCCTGCTATGTCTGTACTAGTCCCAGCTAAATATTTCATATCAGGCCAATTATAAAAGATCAGTAAATACATTAAGCCCTTATCTATCTATCCATCCATCTAGAAAATATTGAGTGAATTCCCACCATGTGCCAGACAATGTACTGAGTGCCAAATGTAGAGGCGGGCTTTCTTAGTTATTTGGGGATGGATTTAAAGGATGAATTGTAGTTGATATTTATTGGAGATGAGGAAACTAAGGAGGAGAACTTATTTCCATTCACAAAAGTTCAGAAGAAAACAGTGAATTCTTGTACAAGGGTGAAGTCAAAAGGGATGAAAGAGATAGTGTCAAAAATACAAGTCTGATCCAGGTATAGACTATAACGTGATTCAGTTCACGTGTGAAGGGAATGAAGGTAATCAGGGCTGGTTCTAGATTTTGAGTCCGGATCACTGAAAACATGGTATTATCAAAATGAGATCTCTTTGGATATGTTCAGCTTTGTACCTGCTGTGTTTGGTGGGCTAGCCATACAAGTTTGAGCCACTCCTTAAGCAACCAGAAATGGGGCTCTGGAGCCGGAAAGGAGAGACCCGTGAGTGCCTTGTGAAGAACTGATTCACCCTCAGATCATCGCTATGTGAGATGAAGGATATGGGGTGATCTGTTGAGTCCAAATTCTGATGCCTTCCAGATGAAGCATTCTGAGAAGTAGCCAGACATCCAAAGGGTATTTTTGCTATTTACACATTCTAAGTATGTCTTACTGTGTGCCCTGATAGAATACTGCCCATTCAACTCTGCATTTCCTCTATCGATACGTGGCACTTTTTTCTCAGAAAGGGCCATTCCCTCAAGATTTCGATGATCCACTTAGGCAGTGAATTTTCTCCTTCACTGAACTCTTTTTCTTCTTATCCTCGCATAAACATGGGCACATCACAATTATAGAGTGATGCTGTTTTTGTGTTGTTTTGTTTTTTGTGGCACTAGGAATTGCACCCAGGGCCTTCATACTGAGCTATATCCTCAGGCCTTTGTGTTAGTTTTTGTTATGAGACAGGGCCTGGCTAAGGTGTGAAGTGGTCCATCCTGGGCTCAAACTCAGCCTCCCAGCATACTGTGAATATAGCCGTGGGCCACCACATCCAACTGTGATGCTGTTTTGACTTTGAGCTACCAGGCAAAAACGCCAATCCCCAGTCCCTACAACTGCCTCCCTACTCCTCCTCTAAGCTCAGTATGTGCTGTGTCTCAAAATTACTTATTTCTTCCCCAAGTTGCTTGAACCCAAGTCACTTTTGATATATTCCTTAAAAGGTTGTGTTTGAGCACTGCAGCTCTATTTATGAAGCTCAAACCCTAACCACCTGTCCCATTGCCACCTTCCTCACTCTTGCTGAGCCTTTGAGAGAGCCCCAAGAAGGAAAAGGTGCTTCCTGCTAAGCACCATTTCTATAATCCACAACTATAATCTGAGATACATACAGTTTTTGAAAACTGTGTCACATTTACTCTCTCTTTAATTCTGACTAATTTCACTAGTTTATAACCACTATTTAGATGTACATTGTCTCATTAACATATATCACAAACTGACTGTTATTTCCATTCACCTAAGAAGTGAACTTTCCCTTCAGAATGTAATCTAGCTATTGTTCTGGAAGATTGCTCTTTCGATTGTGGATCCTTAGAATGATCAGCTTGAAATGACATGGGGATTAAATTAGTCGGTCTGGACCGGAACCTGTCCAAGGGCGTGCAGAGTATTTAGTCCAACCCAGTAGACATTACTAGTGTGTCAGGTTCTCTTTACCACTGAACCAGACATGGCCTCCAAGTATCATCTTGGCAGTCATCATCAATCCTTTAGAGTTTCCAAATAGGATGAAACTTTGGTGCTATCCCTGTTAGGCTTTAAAGCTTACTACATGAAGTTGGGCTTGCCACCAAATATGCAAAGCCCTACTTTTCTCATTGGTAAAATGGGTTGGAAGGAGAAAGATGCTATCTTGTAGCATTGTGTAGTACTGCTTTAGTATTTTGAAAATACCACGCTATCCTATAAACAATAGTTATTATTAGTACACACAACAAAATGCAGCTGCGTCCTCTGATCCTGTAAAGACGCAGCTGCATTTTGCTGTGTGTACTAATAGATAGTTACATTGTTGGTGGCGTGTGGTACCGCCCCAGCCGGCCTTGGAAAAATTGCTCTGGTGTCTGCAGCAGGGCTGTCCTCAGCGGAGCGGCACTTCCTCGCGCCGCACTGGACTCGCCACCTTCAGCCTGAAAGCCTAGAATGTGGCTGCCGAGGGAGGATCAGCGCCAGACCTGAAGAAACGCGTGCGAAATGGCAGAGCGGTGGTGGCGAACTTGCAGCGCCTGTGTTGCAGCTGCTGATTTCGTCAGCAAAGCGCTAAGAGTGCACTATCACTGATGCCGAGTGCGCATGCCTGTGGACGGCTTCTGACCGACGCAGGGGAAGTACATCGCTCATCAAATCGTATGGAGAACTTTTAAATCTGGAACATTCTCACACTAGAGGCTGGACTCCTGGTTTTGATTTTTAACACATACATCTGGAACTTGAGCAGGGAGGCCACAGAGATGTCGTTTGTGCCCTGGAGGTTCCTCCTTCGTTGTTAACGCGGCTCACTACTTTCACAAATTCACTTTTAAGACATCTGAAAAAGTAAGGTGGGCTAGAGTGTGACCAGTGGCATCACTGCCATCGGTAGCCAGCTCCAGGATGAATGGGTACAGAACATGTTCTTATGAGATAATTATGTTGCTATTTTCCTTTTTTAACCATATTTTTACTATTATTACTATGAAATGTCTTTTTGTGAGAATCCTCATTATGACTGGACTGAGAAAAATAAAATGAAAAATAAAGAGAAATTAAAATTTGAGTGAACTAATTAACAATTAGGTCTGTTGATGAAGTTCTTTAAACCTCAGTTTCTTCATCTATAAAATGGGAACGTTTCTTCTCTTCCAAGAAACAAGTGGGAGTTAAATGAATTCATGCATACTAATGATAGTGACAGTACCAGGAGGGAGCTTATTACATGATATTCAGGCAGTGGGGTGAATAATTAGGAGACGGTTTCTGGTAGGGTTTTATTCCAGGCTGTATTATTCACCACTTCTCAGCTCTATGACCTTGAGCAATTTCCCTGCACCCTGTAATCCTCAGTTTCTGCTCCTATACAATGGAGGTGAGGATAATAGCTGGCATGAGGATTAATGATAATACAGGTGATGCTAAATATAGTCAGCACCTAATAAGTAGTAACTAAAAAGTGGCATCCGTAATTATGATTAATCGTGTTGCAGAAGAGTCCAGATGACCTAGATTTGAGTAACTGAAAAAGAGAAACTAACAATAAATACAGCACGTAACCTTCATGCGGTAACTTTAAATGAAAAGATCAGAAGGATGTACTTGAAGGAAGGAAGGAATAATGATTCATATACGCAAATACGGGCATTTAGTATCAAGCACGACTTGGAGAAGCACATTTTCCCCTTTATTGTGACGCCTACGTTGACAAGTTCATCACTCTCTGAATATATTAAGGTCATAGTTAAAGGATTTGGGCAGAAGAGAAAGAGTAATCTGAGAGACTGTTCTTCATTCCTTTGGGTCATCTGGCAAAAGGAAGTGAACTAGTTGAGTTTGTTTGTTTGAGAAAAACTTTTACTTCTGATATTGGAATCAAATTCTATTAGAAAAAAAGAACTCCTACTTTCATTTTATAATAAACTTGTTTGAAGTTGACAGTGGACTCTTGATGTGCCCCTCTGGCAGGGTTGATTTTCGAACAGTCCTTTTTGACGATAATGCTCATATTCATAACAGTTTCTCCTATGATTACCATGGGTTTGGGTGGCGTACCATCATCGTTTTTCCATTCCCAAGCAGCAGCATGGGGGTGTGACTGGCCTGTCTTATCAAGCAATACTGTCCCTTGGGTACAGCAGTTGTCTGAGAGTGAGCTTGTATGTGATTCAAAAGGAACTACTTGGGATCTTTCCATGAAATTTTACATATGAACAGTAGGAAGAAAAATGTTTCTTTTTCTCCTCTTCCTCCTTCTCCTCTTCAATCTGGGGTCACTAAGAGGGCATAAATTAAGCCCAGAAAGATCTAAACTCTCTACTTCCTCCTTTAGGTTCCTTCATCCCAAGATGAGTATGAAATTAGCCCATCATCCATGGGAAAGCAGAAAGAAGAGATGAGAGTACATCTAGGGGACCTTATTTTGAGTTTCCAAATGCCATTGCTTGCAGGAACAGAGCTTGCATTTGATGTTGGTTGGTATTGGAGGCAAGAGCAGCACTTGTTTTGTATTGCTGTCAGAGATATTCACACTGAACCAAGTGGAACTTGGGGTCCATAGCTGACTTATATGAAGCAATGTTGAGAGCAGGGCGGCACGATTCAGGATCTCACATCTGTTTTCTATATCAAGGGTTATAGAAAACTTGAGCTAATTTTCTTATCACATTCCACTGATAAAGAGTAATCCCTTGTATTACACATTTCCCATTGTCATTTGGAGGCATACACACTGGCATTTTTATGGATAAAACTTTTTTTTTCTGTATAGAAATAGTACAGTACTAATTATATTCCTTCACACTGATTTTACTGTAAATAGAAACTAGAATATTAATCTCCTTGCTTTAAATCCAGAAACTTGTTTGTAGAGAGGACTGGCGTTTTGGTGCACCACACTGTATCTGTGAGAAAAGTCTGTTTTCAAGGTATTGAAATTAGCTTTTCTGACAGGGCCACATTCAGTTTTTATAGAGTTAAAACATGATAATAAGATGTGTAAGTTATTTGTAAAATGTTAATGCAATAGTTTGTTCACTGAGCCTGAAGGAGCATTAGCTAGGAGTAAAACAGGTTTTAGCCTCAAGATTGTCACCAGTGCTGTATGTAACCTTGATCCTCACCCCTTGTTTGACTCAGTTTATTCAGTTATATTAAAAGTTTATTGTAGTAAATGTGCTTAGTCTGCCTTCCCACCCTGCATTCTGACCACAGCAGGTGTGTCGTCTGTTTGATAAACTTGGATTGGGAGCCCCATCTCCCAGGGTAGAGGAAGGAAGGTTTTGTCCATAGGTTATGAGTGAAACTCTCTAGGGAGTGTGTACCACGTGATATTTGAACTTGAATTCTGGCCCAGTTTTGAATTACACAATAGTTTTCTTTAGCTGAGGTATACTTAAAAGGTGAAGGATTAAAGCAGTCACACACAGAAGAGGAGGGAGTGTGAGATAAGACAATCACAAAATAAACCGAATTTCCTGAAAGCAAGTGAAGTCATTATTTCAGTGATGGATTTAGGATCCGAGTGAGAAAATTCCTCTTCTTGTTTCTGAATATATGGACAATGAGGAATCTTTCAAAGGAAGCAATTTCTGTCTTGAGATTTCATTTATGACTTCATTATGTGTTCTGCGGTAAATTCCTTTCACTGTAATGTTAATTGAGAATGAACATAGTTATTACTTACATTTTGATCTTGCATTGCCTCAGCAACTTCTTAGAAACCACACTTTTAAGATTCAAGTAGAGTGTGTCTACATTTCACAGAGAAGGACAAACTGCATAACAAAGAGAAGGTGAGTAATCTTTATAAAGTACCATTAATGACTCATTCTCTTATTAGGTTGAGCGTGGTTCTTCTGATTATTAAATAATTAGAGCCCTCAGATTTTGCCATACACTTCTCTAATGGTATAATTTATAGTCTTTTAACTAATTAGATGCTATCTATATGTCACAGTTATGAATAAAAAGTATATTCCCTACATTAATGAAGTTTACAAGCCCCTTATTTGTCATGGGAGACAAAAATTAGAGATCATTCTGTTGTGGCCACCTTTAAATAAAAGAAGTAAATAGGTTATCTGTACCTAGCAGGAGTGATATAAAACCTTAAATTCTCAGCTACATCTGGAAGCAAGAATGCAGTAGCTGAGGAGAGAGTGATGAATCCCTCCAGTCCTAGCCCAAAGTCTTCGTGCTGGTCCTTGGTCAGTCATTTGGCCAGAAACTTAGTTTACAGGTGGCAATAATTCTCTTCTTCCTGAGCATACTACCCTCTTACCCTTATCCACACACATGTTCTACTCACCACTTCTCAAATTAGTGATTAATGATTTCAAGTCATCATCAAGGTTTATCAGACCTAATGTTTTGGCTTATGACTAGATGTCCCCCCAAAGCCTCATGCAGTTATAGGTGGGGCTTTTTCAGAGGTGGCTGAATCTAGAGTGTGTGATGTGGGATTAAGGGTGTGTGATTACTAGACTAGTCCACTGATTGGTTTGGTACCACCCTAATCACGGTAGCCTACATAGAGTATAAAAGGGGAAGAAAGAAGCTACTAAGACCCCTTGCTTGCTTGCCTCGCCTGCCTGCTTGCTGTGGACTGTTTCTCCACTGCGATGACCCTCTACCAGGCCACCGTCCCTTAGAGCCAGCTGACTGTGGACTGAAACCTCTACAAACTGTGAGCCAAATAAACCTTTCTTCCTTTAACTTTAGGTATTGGGTAATTTGTCTCAGCAATGAGAAAAGTAACTAAGACATCTCCCTTTAAAAATATCCTAGATCCAAATAATTTTCACCATCTTCAATATCCTTCTTTCTTCCTGCTCTTATTTTCTCAAGTGAACAATTACAGTTTTCTAGGTCTTTCCACTCCTATTCTTGCCCCCGAGATTCTGTTTTCCGTGGGGCAGAACTCTTCATCACTTAGAGCTTGACTTGGCCCTGTTGCTACCCTTCCATGACTTCCAGTCACCTGATCATGACGTCTAAATCTCCTGCTTGTCTCTATAAGTCCCTGTAAGATCTACTCCCCACATCGTTTCCATACCTGTCTTTACTCACCAAACTGCAGTCATACCCTTTATTTTCTTGGAAACACCAAGCATTGTTCCTGCCTTGGGGACTTGATACTGCCACCTTCTCTGGCTGGCATGTTTCTCCCCTCTGTCACACAAGGTTGGCTATTTCTATTCATTCATCTATAACTCAGATTCCAACCCCTCCTCCAGTCTTCCCTGCTTTCTGTATGGAACAGTGGCCCTTAATCCCTGACTTAGAGGTGAGTCTTTTGTGCCTGAATTAATTATTTTAACAGTAGAACCCAACTGCATATGGCATCTTTCACAGAACAAAGAAATATAAAACAGGTATAGGAAGAACCACCTCGGACCCAGTGAGAGTTGGCAAGAAGACCCTGAACCCCCTGGGCCTCTCTGTCTCCCTGCCCAGCCCTGCTGAGCCCCAGGCTCGTACAGTCCAGCCTGGACTCAATGACACCGGTGTGGAGCCGCAGTTCTGGTAGTGAAGGAGAGGGTACATATATTTCCACCACTGTCCACCTAAGTTCAGAGCTTGCCTAGCAAGTCCCCTTGTGAATTAAAACTCTCTCTCACTTACTGTTTTTTGTAAAGGGGCCATAAGTGGTTGGCAAGGGGCAGAATCATCCTGTTAGTGGGTGAATGAGTCTTAACAAAAGATCTTGTTCCTTTTAAGTCCCACAGAGGCGCTGACCTAGAATCCTATTTGATAGTTTGTTCCATCCCAGGCCCCAGTTCCAAGAGGAGGTCATTATTTCAGCCTATAATCTGACATAAAGGCTTCCCATTTTTCAGTTACATAAAGTAATATAGCACACATCTCAGCATCAGACATTAGGATTAACACTAGCAAGGCTTACGTTAGGATGTTCCACCAGGCAGCATCTCCAAAGCATACAGAATAGCTACTGTGCTTGCACAGTGATTCTTATTTCATTGGGAAAGGGATTTATGTTTAAATACTATTAACATTTTTACCACGACAGCCATAGTTTAAAAGAGAATAGTATTCAAATATAAGAATGAATATAGTCTGTAATAATATTAATCCCTTATTATTAATTTTTATGCTTTTAATTTTATAACCCAACTCACTAATTGAGAGAATGTCATTTTTTCTCTGATTTAATTTTTTCTTTTTTTAAATGAAATTGAAGATGGAGATGGGCACATATTTGACTTAGAGTGGAGGAGTCAGAAATGGACAGCTTTCCGCTTAGGCTGAACATTAACCATTAATTATCAGTGACAGTAGCAGTAGCACCACTGTTTCTGAGGTGGAAGTTCTGGCTCCAGGAGAGTGGCAGCCCTGATGGCATAGGAATGGCTCCAGAGATTATGGGTGAGTGGAAGCATTAAGCCTCCCCTCCAGAGGACCTGGATGTACAAACTTCGTCTCCTTTATATGATTTCATAAGGACTTCTCTGGCAGAGGTAGCTTCTCTGCCTTCTTCCTCACATGGAAAAGCAGTGCTTGTTAGAAGTTTGTGACATGTGCAGAGAAGATAATACATGCATGAAAATATAGTAGTCACCTATTCTCATGGTAGTGAGTCACCTATTCTGATGGTAGTGACTTGAAGTCAAATTTTTGCCAAGGCTTCAAAACATCTTCCTTCAAAAGGCCCTTGCAGCAGGTCATGAGAACTAAGAATTATACCACTACAGGTTGTGCACTGTATGAGTCAGAGAGGGCTAGGGATGTTGCAGTAACAAAGAGCTCCATTGTTTGGTTAAATAAAAGTCTCTGTCTCACTTGTGCTACAAGTTTTTTGTGGGTGAGACGAGCCTTCTGTAACAGGGCACCTTCACTCTAAGGATATAAGCTGATCAAGGCTCTACCATCTGGAATATTGCTGGTTACCACGGGCAGAGAGAAAGTAATACTGTACATTGTGCCCTGGTTGTTAAAGCTTTCACCTAGAAGTGGTTCATTTCTGTTGTCATTCACTGGCCACATCGCACATGACCACACCTGTTTTGAAGGAAGCAAGCAGTGAAGAGAGATCCTTTCATTTAATAGGAATTAGGTAAACTAGAAGAGTCATTATATAGCTAAGACTATCACTAACATCCTGCTGATGGCTGAGCAGGGCCTGAGTTCCAGCTGCAGTCTTTGAGCTAAGCAGTGAGCTCTGGTTCCAGCCACTGCCTGGAAAAGGGAATACTTCTTCCTTATTTACTGGAAGTTAACTCATGGTCACCAGCAGTCCAATCATCAGCATTGTGATCTATTTTACCTGGTAGAAGATGGTAACAATCTCTACATCTTCAATTATTTTTGCATTCAGAAGTATTGATTGAGAGCCTACTGTTTGCTAGACATGGGGAACAGAGCTGTGAATACTCAGACATGGTCTCTGGCCTCATTGAGTTTATAGCCTCTCAGGGAAGACCCATAATAAAGAGAAATTATTAAAGATGTGGTGTATGCTAATGGAAGGATCATATGACAGCAAGTAAGTTATGTGTTGTGGGCATTTTCCTCCTTACGCAGCATCTTGACTTTCCCCTTTGGGGCTGACCACCGGCTTTGAGTTCTTAGGTAGATCATTAGAGAAAGGAGCGGGTAATTTAGGTGACTTGTTCTTCGAGACATTGATGAGCACCAAGCACTGTAAGGGGTAATGCGCATCTCAAAGCCGGTTCTGAAATGGCTGCATGATTCTAATTATGACTGTGTTGTGGGATAGATGAGATTGGGAGGGGTAGGTGACTGTGGTGGCTCGAAGTCAAATATTGGCCGAGCCTTCCAAACATCTTCCTTTTAAAGGCCCCTGAAGCAGATGGTGTTGGTGTGTGCCCGTATCCCCTGGACGGCAACCGCTCCTTTACATGCCGGCCTTGGCTTCCGTCTGTAAACACCAATACATTCTGGCCACCGGTGTCCACTCTGCCTGTGGGCAGTACAAACGAGGCTGAAAGTGCTGGGAATTCCATTTTCTGCCCTGCTGCCTTCCCTTTGCAGCAGTCACCACTGATGGATAGTGGACAGTAAAGGATGGTACAAAAACTTGGAAACCTGTCTCCACTGTGCCCCAGGGGAACTGAGTCCCTCTTACGTACAGCAGTAACCTGCTGGATAACACACAGTTTGAAGACTTCTTTCCCTCCCTCTCTCACTTCCTCACTCCCCTGTTCCTTACTTCTAGAATCACCTTCTGAGTCAACCACTTCCCTCAGCATGTTGTCTGTAGGATTTTCCTTGGAGGAACCCCACTTAAGAAAGATTTATCTAACCACCTGACCAGTACTGCCCAGAGTCGGGGCCTTTGAACCTTTCTCGGTCTGCTGCTCTGTAAAGGAGCCGCTGTAAAGAAAGGGTGACATCTGCTGTAGGTATCCCAGAGAAATAGTGAGTGAGCGTCGCAGGATGGCCCCCGGTCCTTGGATGGCCGATTGCTACTGTGATCACGCTTTTGAAATTGTAGCTGTCAGTTCATTTAGTCAGAGTGTCTGCAGCTGGCAGTGTTGACTATAGCACCAATTGCAGATTTTTTCAAAAGGCACCTCATGATAATTTGGCACTTTTGTGTTCATGCTCATCATGACTAAGACCAGTTATACTACATGGTCCTTTGTGGAGGAAGCACTTTAAGACTGAATGGAGGCCATAGAAAATGTACTTGGCTATTTCAATTTTTACTCGAAAACTGTATTTCACATTTTAGCTTATAATTCCTTCTCCATCTGCGTTGTTTACTATGTGATTTTTTGGCATAAAAATATATTGATTAGAAAAATAGATTAAGGTCCAATTTATGAAAACAGACTTTCTACTTCAGGGCAATTCATAGGGTGCTGTTTGGAAGAGGTGATGAATGTAGTTTTCAGTTGAGTATCTGCATAAATTATGATTGATTTGCAATTCATCACCTTCCTTTCCTTTGCTCCTCCTCACCAGGGAGAACTCATTTGTGAATTATCAAAGAAGGAATATTTTTAGGAATGTGATTATTTGGCAGAGGTGATAATAAGGATGGGAAAAATTTAAGAAAATGTATCTAAACTGGAAGTTTCTGCAATTCCAAAAATAGCACCTGGAAAGTTTGTGCAGTGCTGCCCTTGAGTCGTTCAGATGTTTGCTGGCCTCAAATGATGATGTCTGAAAATGAACGTCTCCCTTTGAGTTTGTGCATGTGTGGTGGGATCTCAGACTTCAGGGCGTGGCAGTGGGGCGCACAGGTGTTCCCAGCACTCTTCTGCTGCCTCCCAGGCAGTACCTTTCCCGAGCCTCATCACATTTGTACTTTCTTCCCCACATTTGTACGTCTGTCCCTTGGTGTCCACAGGGTTGCTCTCCAATACCAAAATTCACAGACACTCAAATCCCTTAGGTAAACCAGGACAGTACTTGAATATAACAGTGCACATTCCCCTGGTATGTTACATCTTCTCTAGATTACTTTATAATACCTCATACAGTGTAAATGTCATGTACTGAGTTTTTACAATGTATTATTTAGGCAATAATGACGGCAAAAAGGGGGTTGTTTGTACTCAGTTCAGATGCAGTGTTTTCTCCTGAATATTTTCTATCCGTGGTAGGTTGACTCTGAGGAGGCAGAACCCATGACTACAGAGGGTGCAAGTCCAGTCCTGGCTCTGCCACTTACTAACAGAGGGATGCTGACCCCACACATTGTAGTTCATCCATTTCCCACTTCCTGGTTCAGAGGGGGAGCACGAAGCTTCCCTCTTCTTCCACGTTCTGAAATGCTTTCACACTGTGTCTGCCACCCCTGTGTTGTTCCTTTGTATTCCTTTCTATGTATGTATATGTTTTTTATCTCTTTTTGTCTGCAACCCATATGTCCCTATCCATGCTGGCCTGCCCTTTGCTCACTGGGCCCCTGTCCTTCAGTAGTTGCAGGCTTGTCATTAAGTCAATTAACAAATAAAATAAACTCTGTGCTGATGGTATAAATGGAGAACGTGGATATTATTTGTGTCGTTTAGAATAATGGAAGGATTATGTTATACATTATGCTGCTGGATTTATTCAACTCTCTAATATTCTTTTCCACAAGTTCCGTTTCCTATGGCGACTGTTCACTTGTTTGTAAATTCAGCCCCTCCCCCCTGCCCTGTCACCCCCTCCCTCTCTTACACTGAGTGAATCCTCCTTTTCTAAAGTACAATGACCTTGGTCCCATTTGCATCCCAGATTATATCAAATCTTCCCAAAAGGCCTTTTCTAGGATCACAGAAAACAAAGTAGGGATTCTAAGCATATATGATGTAATTTTCCTGCTGAAATTTAGGCTGTTTTCTTCCTTTCAAAACTCAGCACTTTTAGTATGTTTGAAGCTGTTTCAAACCTACAGAAGAGTGACAAAACTGTTGTATCTATTTCATGCAGATCATACAACGCTGAACATTTTAATACATATATTCTCTTTTTATCACTCATATAGATAAATACAGATACAGTCTTTGTCCGAAGTGATGTCCCATCACCCATAAGTTGTTTACATTCCCCAAGCAGTTCGTATATTCTTGCTATAAAAACCTTCCCAGTTAGCAATCAACGCTGGCACAGCATGCTTATTTAATTCACAGACCCCATTTCCATCTCACCAGCTGAGTTATCAGTGGCTTTTTCCATTCTGGTCCAGGATAGTTTCCAGGAACACATATTGCAAATATATTTCAAGAGACATGGTCTTGCTTTGTCGCCCATGCTGACCTCAAATCCCTGGTTTCAAGTGTCTTCCTATCTCAGCTTACTGAGCAGCTGGACCACAGGTGCATACCTGGCCATGTGTTGCATTTCATTGTTTTTCATCTGTGTCATTTGATATGGAAAGGTTTCTCAGTCTTTTCCTGTCTCGTGTTTCCCTACATATCATGAAGAGTATAATACTTTTTTCCTGAAGGATAATCTGCTGTCTGGGTCTTCCAGAACTTCTCTACAAGCAGATTCAAGTCATGATTCTTGCATGCATTGCTGGTAGGAGTTCCGTAGAGATGACGCTCAGTTCTTTTCATCACATCGAATCAGAAGGCAGCCCATTGACTGTGTCTGCACCTGATCACCTGGTCAGGTTGATGTTTTCCAGGTTTCCCCATCCTTCTTTGACCATGCCTTTAAACTGTTCCAGAATCATCTTACACTTCCCTTGTCTGGCCTTGGAATCAGCCATTTCTCCAAACACCTCTGATTCCTTTCAGTGGTTGATGGTTTTAGAAACTATGATCTGAGTGCTCAGTGTGTTCATTGCTCCTGTGCTATCATTGCTTCTAGACCCAACCCACACACAGAGCGGAGAAATGCATGCATATGTTTGCAGAAAATGTGCATTTATTATTTCTGTATCTCTCTATGTGTAGATGATTACACACATAAAGTCACCATTTATGCCTTTTCACTGATGGATTAATTTGGGGACCTCTTATACGTCTTTCATAACACTTGTCCCTATGTTAAATGAGCAAATGTTTCTTTGCCATCCATTCATTTCCCCATACTCTCTTTGAATTACCTACTTCTCTCGAAAGTCATGTCTAAACTCAACTGCAAACAGAAATCATTTCATGATACTCCATGGAGCCAGCAAGGAATGAAGCTCAGATCACCCCTGAGAAAAGGAGAGTAACTGGAACCTATGGGCAGTGATATTAGGGGACCAGCAGGTGGCGATGAGAGGTTCAGTTCAAAATCTGTATATTCAGGCTTGTTAGAACCCTCACCATCTGCTTTTCTCTCTCCAAGCTCTTTTAAAAAAAAGTCTGTTGACATTCACAGTTCCCAGTATTGCTGCAGACATAAATGGTGAGAAACACATCTTCGTTGTTTTCCTTCCCAAGGTACCAGTAGTACAAAGACAAACATAAAGTGTCTTAAGATATTTTTAAAAAGCGCCGTGTACAGCATAGTAAGAAATGATGTTGCTGTGTGATCTTTAGCAAGGATGGTGTTTTCCACACTCTGAGGGCAGCTTGACTCAGGAATCTTTGTTAGTTCTCCCTGTCTAATCAATACCAAGCTTCTCTGGGGAAAGAGACAAGTGGAACAACGTGTCTCCCCCACCAATTTCTCAGACCCACGAAGTCCCTGGGTCTTACAAGTTTCCTGCCGCTCACTTCTTCCCCAAGTGAAAAACCCTCTTTCATTTTATTTTTCCCAGTTTGCTTGGTTGCGTGAATAATCTTATCCAATGGAAATAAGAAATGGATTATTGGCAGCACTCAGGGTAACCTTTGTGGAATATAACCACAACTCTTCCCTGACACTTGTCATCATAAATCCTCTATCTTAGGAGCCTGGTAGAGAATTCCAGGTAGGCATGAAAGTGGCCAGAATTAAAAAAAAAAAAAAATTCCTGACCTGGAGCCAGTGGCAAAGTGGAAGGAGCTACCGTGACATGTCAGATCCCATAAGCACCAGAGGTTCACTAGTCGTGGGGAGATACAACTCATTCCTGCTTTCTGAGACCTTTCCATCAGAAATGCTGCAGTTTAACTTCACATGTCACAAATCAGGCCCAGGCTTGAAAATGGCCTCGCCTGAAAAGGCAAACACTTCCCCTTGCCCTGTAGAAGGGCTCCGGTGCCTTTCAGGGGAAGTACTGTGTCCACATAGCGTTGCTGCTCTACGTGAAGGGTCCACCCTGCAGATTGCGAGCCAGTATATGCTGTTCTGTTGTCATGGCTTTTGCGAGTCGTGTAACTCTTGGTGAGACACTGAAATTCTGTGTGGCTCGGTTTCTTTATTTCTTAATTGGGAGTCATCTCTTCCACTCAGAGTAATTATATTAAAGGAGAGCTTTAATTTTTTTAAGCATTCTCAACAAAAAACAAGTACTTGATAAACCAACGCTGTAATAATGTTAGTGGAAAGGGTTTTACATTATTTACCTCCTTAATTCCCACAGAATTTAGATAGATATTATAAAAAGGCATTTGTGGAGGAGACTAAGTCTTACAGAAATGAGATAAAATGTCTACATCATACAACTAGAAAACTGGTATGTTCCAAAGCTTATGTAATCTTTCTAAAATGCATTGGCACTCCTTGTGCATTGCTGTGGATAGTTTCTCATGGCTTAAAACTGAGTCACTAGTAAGAAGAATGATAAACATCTATATTCATGAGTGATGCAGGGTTGTAATTTTCTTCCCTTGTAATGTTTTGGTCTGGTAGTGAGAACAGAGTATTAGTGACTTCATAGAATCGTTGAAGAATGATTATTTCTATTACCTGGAAACATTTGCAGAAGATTGGAATAATACTTCCTTGAGCATTTGAACAAACTTGCCTGTAAACCACCTGGCATGGTATTTTCTTTGCAAACATATTTTTAGCAACTACCTCCATTTCTTTAATAGCCATAGGACTATATAAACCTTTTATTATTTCTTATACATTCTGGTATATTATGAATTTCTAGGAATTTATACGTTTTATCTAAAATTTTAAAAATTTAGCCTATAGTTATTGATAATAGTTGTTTATTATCTTTAGCTGTATTTATTTTGACTTTTTCATTTAATAAGTCAATTCATTGTGTTTTTCATTGTTTTTTCTCGTGTTCTTTTAGCCAGTCTTGCCAAAGGTTTATCTGTTTTATAAATTTTATCAAAGAACCTGTTTTTTATTTTTTGATCTTCTCTAGAAAATATTTATTTTCTACCTCATTAATTTCTGCTCTTATTTTTATTGTGTTTTTCTTTGCTAAATAAGGACTTCTTAGTTGATTTTTTTCAACTTGACAGCTTGTAAATTCTGAGGCTTTCTTCTAATATAAGCATGTGTCTTAATATGTAGCATGTTCATTATTAATTCTAAGTAACTTTAGATTCCTTTATAGTAACATATTAAGTGCGGAAAATGAGCTCATGAGGATAAGGAGATTTCCTTCTTAGAAAGTGGGACATAGTGTAGATTATACAGCATTTTAGGAACAATTATAGATGCAATAAAACCATGTAAAAAGAAGGGGTAACCTGAGACTCAGGATGACAGTTACTGTGGGTAGAGAAGGCAGGGAGATAAAAAAAGAAGGGGGCTAGATGGGAGGTGGAAGTCACTGTCAGAGTCATAGCTTAGTTTTGTATGTATCGTTTAAAGTTGCTTACTACACTTTAAAAAAATAATTTCTTAAATAAAATCAGGAAAACTTTCCTCACACTGGGGCTAATGCGTACCATGCACTAGACCCTATTTTAACATTCACTGAGTCCTCTCAAGGGACCCAAGAGGTGAAAATATTATTTCCTACTTGAGCTGGTATTATAGATTCCAAGTGCTGAGCCCAGTCAGTATTGAATAAGACTGCATCAGAGGCCATGAGTGGGTCCCCAAGAAAGCAAATGAAGTCTTCCTAATAATCAATTCTGTGAGATAGACAGCTCGCTGGCAATGGAGGGATTCTAGCAGAGACTATTTGCCCTTCCTTGGATGTGTCACTGGGTAAGAGGCTCTCTAGTAATCCTAAAGGTTTCAGGGCAGTCTGTCTTATCCCTGCTTAGCTAACATGGAAATTGTTCAGGGAATGAAGCTGATATGGTGGTGTTAAGGGCTCTAGAGTTTTCTGAACCTGAATTGAAATCCCAGTTCTACCCTTATTGGCTTTGTGGCCTGTAGTAAACAAGTCTACACCTTCAGACTATCTATAAAAGTCACAAGACTGTGAAGATTAAGTAAAGTTAGTTCTGGATGATGCTACACACTGGGCTTGGCTGAGGAGAGTGCTCTGTGGTATGGGACGGAAGAAAACCCGACTTGCTGGGTGGGACGTCAGCTCCTGGATTCCCTGAGCCCCTGATCTCTGACTGCTTCCTGGGATGGAGTAATGACCTAACTGACGAGTGGGCTGCCCAGGGCGAGCTTGTGTGGGAAGCTTGAGCCCCGTCCCCCCTTCCCTGTCCGGAATCACATGCAGTGTGAACACACAGAGGACTTAGCTTTACCGAACCTCAGTTATTTATCAGACATATTTGTGTTCAGTGACACATGTGGCAGATACAAATCCGTGGATTCTTCCTTCTGGAATGCTTCTAGGCTGGTTATACAGCAGGGACCCTTTAAAGCATCAATGCTGAAGAACAGAGATTGATTTCCTTCCCAGCCTTTTTCTTTCACACATCTCAGACTTCTTGGGATTTCCTGGCAGCTCAGGGCTAATGACTTTTGAAACCAATCGATGCAAAGCTAATTAATTTACTTCACAATTTTCATGTACTAAAGTACCCAGGAGTTCAAATGATTTGTTGTTGTTTGCTTTTTTTTTTTTTGCTTTTGTTTTTATGAGTCTATTCTTCATCTTTCCTTTCCACATGAACTAATTAGCTCCTGATGACTTTATCTATTGACGGGATTTGAATTGTGGCCGGAGTGTGGAATTACAGAGGAGACACCCAGGCTTTCACACCTGCCTGCTGTCCAACCCGGAGTCTTTCTGACTCTGAGGCACTAAAAGGAGGAAAAGAGGAAGGAGATCTGCATGAGTGTGTATTGCGTGTGTGTGTGTGTGTGTGTGTTGCGTGCGTGTGTGTGTGTACTTCATCTCCGTATCTCTCTGTGTATCTGTGTGTTTCTCATACACAGTTGAACATGATAAAAATAAAAATTTGTCCACAGAAATTATTCTTAATCTAGAAAGTATAAATCCTCTATCCCCTAATGTGAAACATCATTCCCTTATAACAATATGAAAGATTCATTCAGTTGAGATTAAACTTTCAGTTTCATATTTGGAAGTATTCAGAGAGTATTTCTTGGGCAAAAGATTGCATTAGTTTTGTGATGGTGTAATTTAAGTATAACCATCACAGGATTTGCAAATCACATCATACAACTGAGAAAGCAAGGGTTACTGCCACGGTTAAAAGTATGGGCGAAGGAATTCACCCAAGTTGAGTTTGAATCTTAGCTCTGAAATTTATAGAGACTAGCGGAAGGTATGGACATTACTTGAGTCTCAAGAACCTCAACCGTAAAATGAAGATCATAATACCCTTTGAGACTAGTTCAGAAATGAATGGTCAAATGAGATACCACAACACACCCATTGGAATGGCCAGAATCCAGGATGCTGACCCCACTGTATGGTAGAGAGAGTGTAGAGCTGTAACAAAGATTCACTGATTCCTGCTGGGAATGCAAAATTGAGCAACCACTTTGAAAGATACTCTGGTAGTTTCTTACAAAACTAAATATACTCTTACCATATAATCTGGCAGTTGCATTCATTGATATTTAACAAAAAGAACTGAAAACTTATGTCCTCACCAAAGCCTGCGCATAGACATTCACAGCAGCTTTATTCATAACTGCCCAAATGTGGACGCAATCAATATGCCCTTACAGTGAATGAAGGATAAATAATCTCTTCTATATCTAGGCAGTGGAATATTATTATTCAGCACAAAATTTAATGATCTATCAAAGAATAAAAGATATGAAGGAAACTTAAATGTGTATTAGTAAAAAAAAAGTATAACAAAGCTACATGCTGCTGTACTATTTCAACTATGACATTCTGGAAAAGCAAACTTTGGAGACAATAAAAAGATCAGCAGTTTCTAGGAGTTGCAAGAAGGGAAGACTGCATCAGAAAATCACAGAGAATTTTTAGGGTAGTAAAACTATTCTGTACAATACCATAGTATCAGGTATGTGTTTTTATCTATTTGCCCAAAGCTATAGAATGTACACCACCAAGACTGAACCCTAATGCAAAATATGGACTTCAGGTGACCAGAACACGTTAATGTAGGACCATAAACTGTAACAAATAGACCACTCTGGTGGGGGCTGTTAATAATGGGGGAGGCTGGGCATGTGGGGTGGGGAATATATGGGATATCTCTGTGCTTGCCTTTCAGTTTTTCTATGAACCTGAAACTTCTCTTAAAAGTACTTTTAAGAAATCAATGTTCATGCAAACAGTGTGCTGTGTTTCTTCAACTGCACTATTCTATAAATGCTATTCAGTCTTGATGGTGGTAGTGTTACTGTTTGATAGTTTTTTCCTTGCTGTGTATTCTACCCCAAGAACAAATCACTGTTTAAAAGTTGAAAAATGGATAAGCTTGCAAGGGTGGTCTCCACCTAGTGCATTTAAGGAAATGGAATGTGGCTGGTTGTAGAGCCACATGTTACAGACCCAGACTCTGCTCTGCATTAAAGGGTTATGCGTGCTTTGCAGAGACTAAGCGATGTAACAGTCTTTTAGTTCAAATACTTAGAAAGAACTAATATCTCCCTACTGGATGAATCTTCTCCCTGTCTATGCTGAGACTTATGCAGTGTGTATTAAAACAAGATTGAGGTGTAAATTAGAATCAGTTCGACAGGTACGTGTGACTACTACTTGTCTCTTAATTGGACAAATCCTACTGGTTTGTTTAAAAAAGAATTCCAGAGTAATGTCTGATTTTCATGTTGTTAGAAGTTCACAAGAGCTTTCGGCAGTTTAAAAATAACGCTTCATAAAGAAAGTAACAAAATAACAAGCATGGCATCACTAGGATTCAAGGTAAATTCTGGTGGAAGTGGCAGCTTTTGATGGCGACATCTGTACAGTTCTGGGCAAGACACTGTTGTATACTGAGAACATGAATGAATTTAATATGCCTGATTTGAGGGTGAAAGGAAGTTCTCGACAGTGTAGAAGTGACTGAGAATAAAATAAGCATTGCATATATGGGCGTGTATCAAATAATTGAATGGACATGAATTTGGCCAGACCTGGCTTTGAAATACAGGTCTACCACCTTTTAGCTGTTCAATTTCAGACATATTCTTTACCCTTTTACACTGGGCTTTCTTATCTGTAAAATGTATTTAATAATATGTCTCTTGAATAAAAGTTCTAAAGATCAAGTATGCTTGTATATGTGAAATGCATAACATGGGACTGACATAGAAGAAGTATTCTGTATATTTCTATTTCTAATCTTAATGTTTCCATATTAAATACTACATATGAGTTGACATCTAACTAGTAGCTAATGAATTTTGAAAGTTTTAGCTAATTATCAATAAGCCGCCATTGTTTTTGGACTACGAGAATGATCAGCACTTCCAACACCACCACCATCATCCTCAAGCGAAACCCACGTGTGAGAGCACACGACTGCTGATCATCTGGACTCCATCAGGTCAGTTGTTTTGCAGGGTTCAGAAAGAGCCATTCATCAGAGCTCTGTGATCAGCGTCCAAATCCAGAGTGCAGGAGACTCTGCTTTTTAAATGGACTTTCAGTTTACCAATGTCTTGTGGACAATGAGGCTGAAAGACTGTTCGAGTAGAAAGCAGCACTGGCAGCAAGCCAGGTCATTGTCTTCAAGAGGAGTTTGGTGGGATCAGACGGATTAAAAGAGACGGTCAAACACTTAGGACACCTCCCCTGCCACTCTCCTTCTTCTGCCACAGCACCTTTCATTGCATAGCCGCCGCATGTACGGATGCGGAAAGCCTCTTGCTTGTGCGAAGCCACGTGAGGGACCTTTTCTCAGATATGTGACTCCTTCACTGCTGCCAGGGTCCGTGATGAGCTCAGGAGCTGAGCAGCGAGCTGACTCATTTTAATTGATATTTTAAATAAAGTTCCCGGTGGCAGCTGTGTTTTCTGTCCCTAACCTCTCTGTTTAGAGAACCTGAGCTCGTTTTGGCTCATTAACTCTAATAGCTTAACCTTTAGCTGTTTCTCTGCGTGTGACACACCAGCCTTCACTTCTGCTATGTAATTTAAGAGGAAAAGCCTATGACATTCCTTATGGGAGGCTTTCGGTTTTTTAGGGTTATCCTAAGTCACTCTGAGTCTCATTTTAATGGAGTGATGCCAGAAGACAACATAGGATGGCATCACCTCGAAGAAAGGCGCCCAAAGCCGTCAGCCCAACACAGCACTCCCACATTTGCGAACCCTGATCTAAGGGGACACGGTTAAAGAGCTAGAATTGGCAATTCAAAGTCGGCCAGGGAGTTTTGCAGGTTAAAACATTTATTTGCTGGTAATGAAATATAACAGTGTTCCCCCTTGCTTAGCTGTGAGATCTGATGTCTTTGCTTTTGCAATTTACATGGAAATAATGAGTATTTTGTGGTAAGACTTTCCTCTTTTGGGAAACAAATTTTCATCTTTCTAATTTTTTTGAATTAACTATTAACTGCCAGAAGGCAGGGAATTTCTTCTTCTTCTTCTTCTTCTTCTTCTTTTTTTTTTCTTTTTTATTATTAGTACATGTTTGCAATTCATGCAGATATTTACAGTCATCTGGGGGAGTAGTTACATGTACAAATTACAGCTTTTTTTCTAATCCCCTTTCCCTTCCCTCCCCCTACCCCCTTCTCCTCTGATTCCCCTTATTACCTTTTACATACTTACTGATACTGTCTTAGCTCATGTTATGGCATATGTTTACATTGATTGGAGTTATTAGGATCCTGTAAATGGCACATGTTTATTACTCTTCCTATTCCCCTCCTCCTTACTCCTTGTGCTTGTTTCCTTGGACCACTTACTTCCCTATCAGACGAAATCTGTCCCATTGTCCATTTCTATCCCTCCTTTATCATTTTCTTTGCTTGTACTTTGCCTCACTCAAATGAGAGTTACTATATGGTATTTAAGATTTTGTGTCTGATTTATTTCACTCAGCATTATGTTTTCCAGGTGCATCCGTTTTCCTACAAATACCTCAAATTTGTCATTCTTTATAGCAGAGTAGTATTCCATTATATACAGATATCACATTTTGTTTGTTGAGTCATCTGTTGATGGTATACAGGCTGCTTCCAGGATTTAGCTATTACAAATTGGTATGCATGTATCGCTGTAGTATGATGACTTAAGCTCTTTAGGGAAGATACATAGCAGAGGAATAGCTGGGTTGTATGAAATTTCTAATTGGTATGCATGTATCACTGTAGTATGATGATTTAAGCTCTTTAGGGAAGATACCTAGCAGAGGAATAGCTGGGTTGTATGAAATTTCTAATTGGTATGCATGTATCACTGTAGTATGACAATTTAAGCTCTTTAGGGAAGATACCTAGCAGAGGAATAGCTGGGTTGTATGAAATTTCTAATTGGTATGCATGTATCACTGTAGTATGACGATTTAAGCTCTTTAGGGAAGATACCTAGCAGAGGAGTAGCTGGGTTGTATGAAATTTCTAATTTCTAATTTCAGTTCCTTGAGAAACCTCCATACTGATATTCATAATGGGTTGTACTAGTTTGCATTCCCATGAACAATGCAGCCACAGACAGGCTCCAGCATTTGTTACTGTTTGATTTCCTAATGATTGCCATTCTTTCTGGAGTAAGATGGAATCTTAGCATTGTTTTAATTTACATTTCTCTAATGGCTAGAGATGTTGAGCATTTTTTCATATATTTGTTGATCATTTGTATTTCTTCCACCGTGAAGTGTCTCTTCTTTTCTCTTGCCGATTTCTTGTGTGGGTGGTTTCATTTTTTGAGTTCTTTATATATTGTAGATATTAGTTCTCTGCCTGAGAAGTAGCTGACGAAAAATTTTTCCCATTCTGTAGGTTTTCTCTTCATTCTGTTGATTGATTCTTTTGCTGCTCTGGAGCCTTTTAGTCTGATATATCCCCATTCGTTGAGACTTGCTGCAATTACTTGTGCAGTTGAGGTTCTGTTTTGAAAATCCTTTCCTACACCGATGTGTTCAACTGTTTTACCTATTTTATCTTCCTGAAGGTCTAATATTTCTATTTTAATGTTTAGATCTTTACCCATTTTGGTTTTAGTTTAGTGCATGGTGAGAGATAAGGGTCTAGTTTCATTCTTCTATAAAGAGATAATCAGTTTTCCCAATACCACTTATCGAATAGGCCATCTTTCCTCCAACATACGCTTTTGGAACCTTTGTTGAAGATCAAATGGTTGAATATGCCTGGGGAGGTTTCTCTGTCCTTTGTTCTGTTCCAGTGACCCACATGTCTGTTTTTGGTCTGGTACCATGACATTTCTATCACTATTGTTTGTAATATAGCTGGAAGTCTTCTATTGCTATGTCGCCTCGCCTGCTTTTCTTTTATTGCCCAAAATTACTTTTGCTATTTGGGGTCTCTTCTTTTTCCTTATGAATTTTAGGGTTGCTTTTACTAGCTCTGTAAAGTACACCTTTGGTATTCTTATTGGAACTGCATTTAATCTGTATAAAAGTTTTGGAAATGTGGCCATTTTGACAATATTGGTTCCACCTAGCCAAGAACAAGGGACATCTTTCTATTTTCTGATGTCTTCTTCAATCTCCTTCTTCAGAGTAATGTAGTTTTCTTCGTAGAGGTCTTTCTCTTCATTAGGTTAATTCCTAGGTATTTCATTTTGCTGGAAGAGACTGTTTTCTGAATTTCCTTCTCATCCTATTCATTGTTGGTATACACAAATGCTAAAGATTTTTGTGTGTTGATCTTGTATCCTGCTACTTTGCTGAAATTGGTTATTAATTCTAAGAGTTTTTTTGGTGGAGTTCTTTGGGTCTTTTATGTAGAGTATCTTGTCATCTGCAAATAATGATAATTTGAGTTCTTCCTTTCCTAAATGTATCCCTTTTATTTCTTTCTCTTGCCTAATTGCTCTGGCAAATGTTTGAAGTACCGTGTTGAATAACAGAGGTGAAAGTGGCCATCCTTGCCTCCAGATTTTAGAGCAAATGCTTTTAGTTTTTCCCCATTTAGTATGATGCTGGCTATTGGTTTGTCATAAATAGCCTTTATCATATTCAGGTATGGCCCTTCTATGTCTGTTTTCTTCAGGATTTTTATCACGAAGGGGTGTTGAATTTTGTCAAAAGCATTTTCTGCGTCTATTGGTACGATCATGTTGTTTTTGAATGTGCTCCTGTTTATGTGATATATTACATGTATAGACTTACGTGTGCTGAACCATCCTTGCATTTCTGGAATGAAACCTACTTGATCATGGTATATGATCTTTTTTGATAATCTGTATTCTATTTGCTAATATCTTGTTGAGGATTTTTGAATCTATGTTCTTTAAAGAGATTGGTCTACACTTCTCTTTTTCAGTTGGGTCTTTATCTCATTTGGGGATCAGAGTGACAGTGGCTTCCATAAATGAATTTGAGAGCACTCCATCCCTTTCAATTTCTTCGAAGAGCTTGAAGAGTATTGGTGATAAACATCCTTAAAGGTTTTGTAGAATTCAGCTGTGAATCCATCAGTTCCTGGGCTTTTTTTAGTTGGTAGATTCTTATTACTGAGTCAATTTCATTGCTTGTTATTGGGATATTAATCATATTTATGTCTTCTAGGGTTACTTCTGGTAGTTTGAAAGTGTCTAGGAATCTGTCCATTTCTTCAAAATTTGCTAATTTCTTGGAATATGTTTTTTTCAAAGTAGCTGCTATCTTCTGGATTTCAACAGAGTCTGTTGTGGTTTCATCTTTATCATTTCTAATTACATTGATGTGAGTTTTTTTTCTCTTTCTCTTGATGAGTCATGCTAGTGGCTTGTCTATTTTATTTTCTCTTTCAAAGAATTAGTTCTTTGATTCATTGATTTTTTTTAACACTTTTGTTTAGTCTCAATTTCATTGATTTCCACTCTCGTCTGTATAATTTCCCTCCTTAATTTTGGTTTGGGGCTGGTTTGTTAGTGTTTGTCAAGTATCTTAAGAGTTCTCATAAGGTTATTTATTTGGGCCCTCTCTGTTTTGCTATGTGAGCATTGATTGCAATGAATTTTCCTCTTAGAACTGCTTTCATAGTGTTCTAGAGATTTCATTGAGTTGTACAGTCATGGTCATTAACTTCCAGAAATTTTTAAATTTCTTCTTTGATTTCTTCTGTGACCAGTTGCTAGTTTAAGAGTATGCTATTAATTTTCCAGGAGGTTCTGCCTTCTCCAAAGTTTCTTCTGTTTTTGATTTTTACTTTAAATGCACAGTGGTCAGATAGTATGCATGGGGTGATTTTAATTCTTTAATATTTACTTCAGCAGGCTTTGTGGTAGACTAGTATGTGATGTATTTTGGAAAAAGTACCATGTGTTGCTGAAAAGATTGTGTACTCTCTTGTGTAGGGTGGAATACTCTCTCTATATATCATTTAAATCCATATGTTCAAGGGTGTGGTTCAGCTCTGAAATTTCTTTTTGGTTTTTTTTGTTTAGTTGATCTGTATTTTTGCAAAAAAGTGGTGTTAAAATCACCTACTATGACTGTATTAGTGTTTATTTGGTCTTTTAATTTCAGCAGTTTTTGTTTTATGAAGATAGGTACTCCAGTATTCAGTGCATATATGTTTATCAATGTTATCATTTCTTGTCGGATTGTTCCTTTAACTAGTATATAGGGACCTTGTCTCTCTCTGAATCTATTTTAACTTGACATTTACCACATCTGATATTAGAATTGCTACTCCTGCTGGTTTCAGGGGACCTGGTGCATGCAGTGTTGTTTTCCACCCTTTAATTTTTAATCTATGAATATCTTTATGGATTAGATAAGTTTCTTGAATGCAACAGATTGTTGGGTTCTGTTTTTTTTGATCCAGTCTGCCAGACTATGTCTTTTGCTTAGAGAGTTGAAGCCATTAACATTGAGAGATATTACTGAGACATGTTGGTTATTTACTATCATTATCTTTTTTATCTGTTGGTTGTTTCTTTTACTTTTCCTAGTGTGTTTTGTTGTTGTTTATCCACTGACATCACCAGTTTCCTCTGTGTGTTTAGATGTATCCAGTTCATTATTTCTGTCAAGAATATTCTTAAGTATTTTCACTAGAGCTGATTTAGCACTTGTGTATATTCTAAGATGATCTTTTTTGTGGAAATACCTTATTTCTTGATGTATTTTGAAGGATAGCTTTGCTGGGTAAGTTAATCTGTGTTGGAAATTATTTGCTCTTAGGGCTTAAAATACTTCACGCCAACCTCTTCTGGCTTTCAGGTTTTGTAATGGGAAGTTGACTGTGTTTCTAATTGGTTTACTTTTATGATTTCTTGTTTTTCTCTAGTTACTTTTAAAATTCTGGTTTTTTTGCTAGATGTCTGTGAATTTAATGTAAATATGCCTTGGTGAACAACTTCTTTCATCATAATTGTAGTTCTATAAGCATCACTTACTTGTATTTTAAAATCTGGTCTTAAATTTAGGAAGTTTTCTTGCATAATTTCTGTAACCATTTTGGTGACTCTGTCTGTGCAATCTTCTAGATTTTCTCTAACTTTGATTACCCTTAGATTGTCTTTCTTGCTGTTGTCTAGTGACTGGTGAATAATCATCTCTTATACTCTCATTTTCTTCTTGGCTTCTTTAAGATTTTTATTGTAGTTCACTATTTTTCCTCAACGTCAGACATTCTGTCTTCACATTGGTCATTTCTGGAATATATGTATTCTTTACTGTTTTTTTATTGTAGGTATTTCTGTCTGACATCTTTTGGAGGATTCCATATCCTTGTTGAATCTGTCATTCAAATTTTGGGCTGTTTTGGTTAGCTCATCCAGGTTTTTACCCTTTTCCCTGAAATTCACCGTGAGCATATTGAGTGTAATTGCTGCAAACTTTTCATTCATTTCTTCTTTAAACTCATCTATTTTCTTCATCCCTTCTATGAACTTTTCATAGATTTCCAGGTAGGGAATTTCATGTTGCCATTTGGTGCTAGCATATCATTTAACAAGAAAAAAAATGTATATTAAAACTATATTTTAAAAAACCCAGTGTGAATTACTTTAAGAGTATGTATATATATAGAGTGGTGTTTGTATAATTTATTTTAAAGAACTAAATTCAAAGGTAGGTTTTATATCTTAGTTTATATTTTTATAATTTCATTCAAACTTGAATTAGGCTTTTTCCTTCAATAAAAAAATAATGCATATCTCATTCTAGGAGCTACATATGTATTACACCTGATCATTTCAGAACTATCCAGTTTTTATTTCTGAAGTCAATGCAATCTCTCTTTCAGAGAGCCAAGAAGTTACAGATATTTTGTTCTGGATTGGAAAACATCTAGCTTCCCTCCTGAAATGTACACATCCACACATTCTCTCGGGTACATGCGGTTGGAAAGCTTAAGAAGCAGATGTCTCTATATGTTTGTAAATTGGAGGTATAGGGTAGTTTGCATGCCATCAGTCACACTGGAGTCTAGATCATTTCCTCTCTTGAGATTGTAGCTGGAATGTGACTCATTTTGCAAACATCATTACTTTATGCTTCTCATATGCATTTAATAGTGGGGGATTCATATTTCTTAAAAACAACTATCCATGTGAACATGAGTCAAATTTGCCTATGAAGGGATTTGAATCTGACCTTCATATATGAGAACACTGTCCTAGATAGAATTTGTGTGATAACAGAAGTTATTCCATTTAAGATCAAGTGATATTTGAGTGAACAGAAATATTATGTCAGCAAAGAATGAAAGATCCAGCTAACTACTCATAGTGAAGGATGAGAGGGGAGAAATCTTAAACAGTATCTTTGTTCCCAAGTGTGTAAGGAATTTTCTTTGAAATATTGCTGTTCTGGTAGACCTTTTCAATAGTATTTACATGGTGCTACCTTTGGTACCTTAGCAATACAGGTGCTAGCAGGATGTGTGGAAACATTATTGGATAATAACAAGGCTGGAGACCTTATCATAGGCTCCCCTGGCCTTTTCATTACCTAATTTCTGTAACATAGACTTAAACAATAGTACTTTGATGATTTCAGAAGGAAAAGTATTGTGTTAACACAAGCAGTCTTTATGATTTCTGTATTTCAAAATAATTTCACAGAGCATTAACATTATCTTAAAAGATACAAATATTACTGAAATAGCTCAAGAATCTAGAAACCTGTTAAAGGTTTAACAGGCTGTCTTTTTATCTTTTGGCATCTGCTCACTACAAATACAGATATGTTAAAATATAACTGATGCTGGGAAGATGACAGAGTAGGAAGCTGAGAAATCTGTATCTCCACATAGACAACAACTGTGTTGACACAGTCTGTCTGATATAACTATTTTGGAGTCTACTGAAGGCTTGCAACTTCCAGGGGAAGGCTTAGACCATAAATTGCATTTAAATCCAGTCAATTTCAGCTCTTAGCTCTGTAGCAGCCCCCATCCTTTAGTCCCATGGCAGGCAACTGTGCATGTGTTTCTGGAGCGGGTTGCAGTTTGTGGAATCCTTCAAATCTGTGATTCTGTGTGTGTTCCAGTCATTGAGTGCTGCTTTCTTATCCTAGAGGTGCAGACAAAGAGATGCTGGTCATCATTCTTGCTCCTACCCCCTCACTGTTGTGAGCCCTTCCCATCCTAGATGAAATGATTCCCAAGGGAGCTAAAAGTCAAACATCTTTTTCTCCCCTCCCTGAATTTTTTTACTTTCCCTTTTTGAAAGTCAGACATTGAAAACAACCACATGTATAGGAGCATTTATAAAGTCACTGAACTTACTCAGTCGAAAGTGCAGGCTTACAGAAGACTAGAGAAAACTTAAATTTACACTTCAGACTGATGCTTGGCATATAGGGAGCCCATAAAAATAAAATTTTTGAAATAACAGGAGCCCTTAAAATGGACAGGATGCCATCATGTGACCCAAAATATGCATTGCAGAGAGTTCCTGAAGGAGAAGATAAAATGTAAGGGGAAGAGAGATTATTTGAAGAAATATTGGGTAAAAACATCCCAAATTTAGTGAATGACATGAATATACACATTCAAGAATCTCCTGGGTTAACTCAGGAGAACCACATCAAAACAGTATCAGTCAAACTCTGGAAAACCAATGACAAACAGAATTTTGAAAGCAACAGGGGAGAAATGACTTGTCACATACAAGAGGTACAATGAGATTATCATCAGATTTATCATCAGAAACTTTAGGAAAAGGACCCAAAACCATCAACCAACAATAACATATCTGGTAAAAACTCTTCTTCAGAAATGAAGGAGAAATTAAGGCATTGCATATAATATTTTTTACCATCATATCTACACCGAAAGAAATGTTTGAAGGAGTCCTGAAAGGTTTATATGAAGGGACAAGAGATGGTAACTTGAAGTCATCTGAAGAAATAAAGGTCTTTGTAAAGATAAATACATAGACGTAAGACTAGTGAGTAGACATAAAACTAGTGTTATGGTAACAATGGTCTGGAATGTTACTTTTTGCTTCTGTATGAGTAAAACAAGTTCATATTTTAAAAAGTTCATACTGGGATATATACACATATGTGTGTGTGCATATATATTTTTATATATGAGATACAGCATAATAATTCAATAATTCAATACCTCCTTACAATATATATTCACCAAGTCAGGATAATTAGCATGACCATATCCTAAAACATTAACCATTTATATATGTTTAAAATCTTTGCCCTTTTCTATTTATTTTGAAATGCGTTATAGGTTGTTGTAAACTATAATACTTCTCCTATACTGAAGAACAACAGGACAAATTCCTCCTATCTAATTGCATTTTGGTGCCTTTTATCTGTTTTCTGTCCCTCCTCCCCCATCCTCCCCAGTCACTGGCAATCATTATTCATTTTTATTCTTCTATGAGATCGATTTTTTAGCTTTCACAGATGAGGGAGAATATGTGGTATTTGTCTTTCTGTGCCTGACACACTGATGCAATGACGGGACTTCATTTTCTTAAGGTTGAATGGTTATTCCATCCTGTGCGAATACCACACTGTCGTCACCCGTTCATCTGTTGATGGACACTGATTAATCTCATATTTTTCTATTATTAAAAGTGCTACAGTAAACAGAAGAGTGCAGTTTTCTCTTTGGTAAAATGATTTCATTTCCTTTGTGTATATGCCTCATACTGAGTTTGCTAGATGAGATGGTCAGTCTCTTTTTAGTCTGTCTGAGAAATGGCTACACTGTGTTTCATGGTGGCTATACAAGCTTACACTGCCAACAAAAAGGTGTGTGAGTTGTCCTTTCTCTGCTTCTCATCAGCAGTTATTATTTTTTGTCTTTTTGGTAAGAACCATTCTAACTGGGATGGGATGAAATGTCATGGTTTTGATTTGTACTTTCCTGACTGTTAGTGGTAGTTGACCATATGTCTTCTTTTTAAAAATGTATGAGCATATCATTTACCTATTTTAATAGGCCCATTTGTGGGTTTTGCTTTTGTTTTGCTTTGCTTTGCTTTGTTTTTGCTGTCGGTTGAGTCCCTTATGTATTTTGGCTACAAGAGTCCTGGGTAAGATGAATAGTTGGCATGTATTTTCTCCCATTCTGTTTGTTGCCTCTTCACTCTACTAATTATTTCATTTTTTTTTTATGCAGAAGCTTCTTAGTTTGATGGGGCTGTTTGTTTTTACTTTTGTTGACTGCTTGCTATCTTACTCAAAAAATCTTTGCCTACGCTAATGTCTCGAAGTGTTTCCCCTACATTTTCTTCTATTTGTGTCATAGTTTCAGGTCTTACATTTAGGTCTTTATCCATTGTGATTTGGTTTTTATATATGACAAGAGGTAGCGATCTAGTTTCACTCTTCTTCATATGTATATGCAGTTTTCCCAGCACCATTTGTTGAAACAATCATTCTTTCTCCAGTGTATGTTCTTGGCACCTTTGTTGGAAATCAGTTGAATGTACGTGGGTGAGTTTCTGAGCTCTATCCTGTTCCATAAGTCCATGTGTCAGCTTTTATGGCAGCGCCGTGCTGTTTTGGCTCCCATAGCTTGATAATATGTTTCAAAGCCAGGTGTCACGATACCTTCAGTTTCATCTTTTTGTTCAGGATTGCTCTGGCTATTATGGGTATTTCATGTACCATGTGAATTTAAAGGTTACTTTTTACCTGTTTTTGTAAAGAATATCCTTGTTTTTCGATGTGAATGCATTGAATCTACAAACTACTTTGAGTAGTGTATTCGTTTTAACATTATTAACTTCTCCAAACCAGAAGCATATGATATCTTTTCGTGTTGTGAGGGGTCTCTTTAAATTTCTTTCATAAGTGTTTTGTAATTTTTATGTGGGGTCTTTTACTTCTTTGGTTGAATTTATTCCCGGATACTTTATTTTTGCAGATATTGTGAATGGGATTGCTTTTTTGACTTGTTTTCAAACACTTCATTATTGGTTTATGAAAAACACTCTTCTTATATACTGATTTTGTATCCTACAACTTTATTGAATTTAGTTTCCAGTTTTATTAGCTTGGCAACAAAATTTAAAATTTTTCTTTGTATAAAATCGAGTTGTCTGAAAATAGGGATATTTTTATGTTCTCCTGTCCAACGTGGCTGCATTTTAGTTCCTTCTATTGACTAATTCCTTTTGCTAAGACATATTACACTGAATGAGGGTAGTGGAAATGTACGTCTTTGTCCTGTTCCAGATTTTGAGGAAACACTTCCAACTTTTCCCTGTTAAGCGTGTTATCAGCTGCCGCGTCATTATATGTAGCCTGTATTGTGATAAAGGAAATTCCTTCTCTACCTAATTTGTTGAGAATTTTGGCCATGAAGGATTGTTGAATCTCACTAGAAGCTTTTTCTGAATCTATCAAGATGATCCTATGGCTTTTGTTCTTCATTTGCTTGATGTGATATATTATGTTTGTCGCTTTGCAAATATCAGTCCTAGGGATCGATCCTACTTGGTCATGGTGTGTGATAGGTTTTTTTGTATTGTTGGATTCGATTTGCTACTGTTTTATTAAGAATTTTTGTGTCTATATTTATTCGGGATAGTGCTTTATAATTTTCTTTTTATTCTTGTTTTTTTGTCTGTGTTTGGTATCAGGGTAATGCTGGCCTCAGAAAGATGGCATTGATCCTTCCATTAAAAGTATTTGGAATAGATTGAGAAGACTTGGAATTAGTTCTTTTAAAAAGTATTTTGATGGAAATTAGCTGTAAAGCTATCGGATCTTAGATATTCCTTTTCTAATTTTTAATTTTTATTAGTATATATTTGGAGTACATAATATTTACATTCATCTGAGGGAGTGGTGCATGTAGTGAACATATCTTGATTCACTTTATTCCTCTCCCTCGCAACACCTATCTCCCTCCCGCCACACCTGGATCCCCTTTCCCACTTTTCATTGTTATTATTATCATGATTAGTTCATGTGTACAGCATATAAAGGTTATATTCATTAAGGACAGTTGGTTCAGGTACATGACACATCTTAAATCTTTTTACATACCTTTCCCCTACCCCATATCCATCTTCTCAGACTCTTGGTCTTTTTCCCAATTGCAAAAGATCTATCTCCCTATTTCTTTTTATACATCTTTTATTTTGCTCTTTGTACTTTGGATTATTCAAATGAGAAAAGCCATATGGTATTTAAGCTTGCTTGTCTTATTTCATGTAATATTATCTTTTCAAGGTGTACCCATTTTCATATGCATGTCTCAAATTTATCCTTCTTTATCACTGAGTAGTATTCCATTATGTATAGATAGAACATTTTCTTTATCCATTTGTCTGATGTACATATAAAAATTATATAGACTGCTTCCAAGATTTAGATGCTATTAATTGTGTTGTTGTAATCAGTGGTATACCTGCTATCTCTGTTATATAGTGTATTTTGCTGTTTGGAAGCTACCTACAGGGAGAATAGCTGGGTCAAGTGGAATTTATAATTTTAGTTTTCTGGGAATCTGTATACTGATTTACATAGTAGTTTTACTAACTTACATTCCCACCAACAATGTAGAAGGGATCCTCTTTCATGGCAGCCATACCAGCATTTGTTACTATTTGGTTTCTTGGTGATGGTCAGTCTTTCTGTTGTAAGACAAAATCTTGGTGTTGTTTTAATTTGTATTTCTCTAATGGCCAGATATGTTGCACATTTTTTCATATGTTTATTGACCATTTGTACTTTTTCTGAGAAGTGTCTAGTTTTGACTGGGTCTTTTATTTGGAGGCATCTAATTTTTTTCTGTTCTTTGTATATTCTAGATATTGGTCCTCTAAGGAGTAGCTGGAAAATTTTTTTCCCCATTCTCTAGTTGTCTCTTCACCATCTTGATAGCTTTTTTTTTTAATCTTTGCAGAAGCTTTTTAATTTGTTATAATCCCATTTGTTGATTTTTGCTCTTATTTCTTGTGCAATTGGAGTTCTGTTCAGAAAGTCCTTGTCTACCCCAATGACTTCAAGAGTTTTGCCTATTTCATCTTCCAGTGAGTTAAGCATTTCTGTTTTAACACAGTATTCAGACCTTTGATACATTTTGATTTTAGTTTACTACATGGTGAGAGATGTAGGTCCAGCTTCAATCGCATGCATATAGATAGCCAGTTTTGTGAGCACCATTTACTAAAGAGGTTCCACTGTATAATCACTCTAGCCTTGTAATATAACTTGAAGTCAGGTGTTTTGATGCCTCCTTCCTTGCTTTTGTTGCCTAAGACAGCTTTTGCTGTTCTGGATCTCTTCTGGTTTAATATGAATTTCAAGGTTGTTTTTTCTAGTTCTGTGAGGAATGCTGTATGTATTTTGATCGAGATTTCATTAAATCTTTATCAGCTTTCTTCAAGTTTTCTAATTTTTTAGCATGTATTTTTATAATAATTTATTATGATCATTTGTATTCATATAGCTTCAGTTGTAAAGTCTCCTTTTTCACCTTTAATTTTATTTACTTTATTTCTTTTACTTTGTCAGTCTAGCTGAAAGTTTATGTTTCATTTATCTTTTCAAAATAACCATGCTCTTATTTAGATAATTGTTTATATTTTTAAGTTATAATTTCATTTCTTTCTTTTCTGATTATTATTTCTTTCCATTAACTAATTTTGGGTTTGGTGTGTTCTTGTTCTAAATCTTGACACACTTTAGTATTTGAAATCTTTTTTATTTGGGGATGTATGCATTTATTGTTATAAACTTTCCCTTTTGTACTGCTTTTACTGTACAAAATCCCATAGATTTTTTTTTTTTTTTTTTTTGGTGCTGGGGATTGAACTCAGGTCCTTGTACTTGCAAGGCAGGTACTCTAACCACTGAACTAAATCCCCAGCCCCAATCCCATAGATTTTGATATATTGATTTTTCCCTTTCGTGTGTTTCAAGGAAACATTTTAATTTCCTTTTTAATGCCTTCAATGACCCATTTGTCTCTTCTGGAAGATATTTTTCGATTTCCATATACTTGTGTATTTTCCACTATCTTTTGTGTTCATTTTTAATTTTATTCTATTGTGGTCTGAGAAGATTTAATTTCAGAAATAAATCTAGAATTGTGTCCTAACATATTATGTATCTGGAAGGAAGTTCCATGTGGTGCTAAGAACATGCATTCTATAGCTATTGGATGAAATGTGTTGTAACTCTTCAGTTCATTTGCTGTATAGTATGGTTCATCTCTGATGTCTTTGTTGATTTTCTGTCCATGTGATCTGTCCTTGATGAAAGTAGAATGTTGAAGTCCCCAGCTATTACTATATCAAATTCTATCTCTTATTTTAGATGTGATAGTATTTGATTTATATATTTGGGTTGTACAGAGTTATATACATACACATTTACAGTTGTTGTATCTTTTTGTTGAATTGATTCTTTTATCAGTTCTTTATTTCATTTTACACTTTCGATTCAAAGTACATTTTTCCTGATACAAGTGTAGATGTTCCTCCAGGAGTTTGGTTTCATTTTGCATAGAGCATCTTTTTACAGCCCTTTATTTTTGATCATTGTGTGTTGTTACTCCTAGAGTGAGTTTGTTTCAGGCAGCTTACAAATGAGTCCTTTTTAAAAATCCATTTAGGCAGTCTGTATATTTTGACTAGGGAATTTAATCTGTTTATATTTAAGCTTATTATACATAAGAATTAGCTCTTTTTATTAATTTTCTTATGACTATTTTGTATATTTTTGTTCCTTTTAATTCTCTTTGTTGTTTGGGAGTTTTCTGTTGTGATAAGGTTTGATTCTTATCTCCTTTTCTGTCTGCTCTGCAAGTGAGTATCATTCTTTCACATGTTTTCTTGATGATAGTTATCTTCCTTTTGCTTCAAAATGTGGAATGCTCTGAAGTTATTTCAAATCTGGTAGTAGTGATGAATTTTTGCTTGTCTGAAGGTAAATTTTGCTGGATATAGTATTCCTATCTGATAAGTTTGTTGTTACTTTCCTTTGGAATTTATATTATCCCATTTTCTTATCTATAAGGTTTCTGCTGAAAAATCTGTTATTAGTCTAAGGGGGATTTTTTTTTTTAACATGTGATTTGACACTCTTGTTATGATGTTATTAGAATTTTTAATCTTTTATTGTTGGCAATTTAATTATAATATTCCTTCAAAAATGTCTTTTTCAATGAAACTCATGTGGGATATTTTGATCTTTCTGGTTCTACATGTCCTTATCTCTTTCCAACTTCAGAAATTTTCAGATATCATTTGCCTTTTTCCTTCCGTTCTTCTGGAATTCCCATATTGTAAGTCTTTGGTTTTTTTTAATGGTATCCTAAAACCCATTAAGCTTTCTTTACTTATTTAAATTCATTTTTAATCTGTCACATTTATTTCAAAATATCTGTCCTCCCATTCAGAAAATCTTTTTTTTTTTTCCCTGCTTGATAGTGTGTGTTCTTGGTAGCTTTCAGTTATTTTTTTTGTATCATAGATTGAAATTTTCTGTTTCAATATTTTTTGTTTGGTTTCTTTTAAAATTTTTCAATCATATCATAAATAGCTTACCTTAATTTGTTAAATTACCTTTCTGTATATAATACACTTAAAATTGTTAAGAGTATAAATTTTTATTATGTATATTGTACTGCAGTTTTTAAAATGGAAGAAAACATACGCCTTCCCCACTTTAAAGATGCCCCTGACTCTATAAATCCCGTAGATCTCAGTACAAAATGGGTCGTCTTCCTTACAAACAAATTTGACCACTTCCTGTGTTTTAAAGGCTTGTTGGGAGTTAGGAATGTGTGCACATGCATCCCCTATATGTTGTGGGTTTGGTTCTTAGGCAACAGTGCTAGGATGGAATCTAGAGTATAAAATATTTAGGTATCAATGCCCATTAAATGAAGAGATAGAAGAACTGAACAAAAGAGACGATGAACTCTGAGTCAGGCCCTCCAAAACCTTGCCCAAGCCAGTGAGGAGCTTGGTGTCTCCTGTTGCCCAGCAGTACTGTCCTGTGCTGAGCAGAAATGGCAGTACCTTTCCACACAGGCCTCACTCAGGTAGGAGACGCAGGCTGCCCAGGAACGGTATGATCTTGAGGAAAGCAACTCTCTGAAATTCCATTCTCAAGTGACTGATGGATAAACCATATTTTTGGACCACTTTGCTCACATTTGGTCAGTAAGCCCTTCCTTGAAAGGGAATCTGGACAGCATGTATCAGTGTCTACAACAATATATACATGCCCCATGCACCACACACATATGAATCTAATTTTGAATATAACTGTGATCTTCCTGGATGACAGGTAACCCGATCAAGATCACAGTATTTGAATTTTAAAATTTACACCATTTTCAATCATTAAGAGGGCTGAGGACTCTTACAAGATTATGGCAAACAGACTTGACCTTTGGAGGTGAAAATTAAACTTAAAGATTAAACCTAAACCAGGGAAACGCTTTTGAAAAGTCTAGAATTGGGGTCTGACTTGGGGTCACCAGTGGTTCCTGAGTATTTTGATAGAATGGGACATGTAGCTGCTTCCAAATGGCATTTATGAAGCTCCTGTCATATATGCAAAATGACTTATAACAAGTATCTCATTTAAATCCCACTAGAACTCTGTGAGTTCCATGCAGCTATTGTCACCCCCATTTTGTAGATGAGAAAACTGAAGTCCTACCCAACTCCTCAAGGGCAAGCAGTGAGTCAGGGGTGCAAACCCAAGCAGTGTAGTCCCACAGCCATTCCCTGACTGTCTGGCCATTTTTCTGAGTGGGTGTACTGGGAACATTACCTTTGAGCAGTGTAACTATGCAGAAGATGAAAGAATAGGTATTTGTGCAGTTTAGAGATCTGGGATGAAGCAATATCAGGTGTGGTCCCTGCCCTGAGGGAATCCATGAGGTAAGACTTCCACATAAAAAAAAATTGTAAGCATACAACACTATAGTCTGTACGTATGTGCTTATAAAATAGCAATTTCTGAGGGAGAAGAAATCTCATTCATTGGAGGGGAATAGTGTCAGCTGGGCCATTCTAATGAATTAAAAATAATTTGAATTAGCTGCCAGCATTTAAAAAGTAGTATTTTATGTTGAAACCTTGACTTCCAGAGTCTTTTTTTAAATAAAGAGAAGACCTGGCAACAGAGGGGACACATTGTTGCTAGATCACAGTCTCCAAGGGGAATAGGGGTTGTCTGTATTCTTCAAGGGCTCTCTAAAGCATCTTGAGTTATCAAATCAATTGGAGTACAAACATATGACATTATCATTTTATAATTACAAAGTTGCATTTTGGTTTTCTGGAGAGGAAAGAGAGAAATCTACGCGGTCAGGCAGGTACCTTTTCTTCAGAGAAATTGAAGCGAGAGGTCAGGGTCTCCCCCTGCCCATCCTCTGTAATTACCCAGAGCCAAAGGGGAACATGGTCCACAGCTTGACAACTCTGCCCTCTTCTGACCCTTCCTCTGGCCTCTCTGCAGCCCCCACTCACTGTGGCCTGAGTACTGAAAAGGACTTTAACTAAAAATGAGAGGTGAGATTTAGTGGTGGAACAGAAGGCTAAAAAGTCAGTAAAAGAAATCATCTTTAAAACTGAAGTTTAATGCTGACTTCTCCCCTGAGGGGCCTTGTCACTTCAAGCCTTTAATACCAGGCCTGACAAATATTTAGAAAATGTTCAGGCTGGAACCATTTTGCACCAGGAGAGGACAAGATGTCCTGGTAGATTTTTTTTCTCCTTCATCTCTAATATCTATGATCCTCTAAATCCTGCTAAGGAAACATCGATCTTAGAGGCTATTCTGTGGCTAATGTTTGGTGCTGGACATGAGAGATAATGGAGCTGGGGTAGAAGGCCTCAGGAGAGAGCACAGGCAGATAAAGAAGCCTTGGCCACCTACTCAGGCCAGTAGAAAAAGGCCTCTGAGTGGGCTTTTCCTTGTGAGAGAGCGGATTTCGGAGGATGATTGGGAGCAAGGCAGAAATTCCTTATCGACAGGCATGCAATTAGTCACTGGGGTAATGTTTTTAATAATGGAGGGCTGTCAGATATTTAGAATGACTCAGGTTCTCTTCTGAGGGAGAGAGCAAAGTATTTGGGTTGTGCTCTTCTGTAACAGTGAAATATTTGTGCAAAAGTTATGAACTAGTGAGAAGACACTGCATAGGGCAGTGGTTTTCTTTCCCTTTTCTAGAACAGATTTCTTTGTTTCTCTTTTTTCCTAAAGGTAACCCAGATACTAACTATATAAGGAAGCTCAATCAAGATAGTTTGCCTCTGGCTAAGCATGGAGGCAGGGCCTGGAGGTCTGGCAACTCCACCCCCTCCTATCCCTTGCTCCTCCCTTTCTGTGAAACCTTTGCCAAATTTAGGGCTCTGCCCAAGATATACGGGAGAAGTCTGAATGTGTGTTGAGCATTTTTATCTAAACCTTATAATACCTTATAGAGAGAACATTGTTAACCTCTATTTTATAATGAAGGAAACTAAGACATGGAGAAGTTACACAGTTGAATTAAACATCTTGCTGTCTTTTGCTTATTTTGGAGTTGGGAAATGAAGCCAGTAGAGCAAATGCTGGCGTCTCATACCAGAGAAGGAGATTGTGGTGACTAGGAAGAGCTCAGGAGGAAGGTAGGAGCTGAGACGGGTCCTGGAGTCTGCTAGGAATTTGGGTCTATGCACAGACGTAGTAAGATCATATCCAGTGGCAAGAACAGCAAAAGCAACGGCTGGCATAAGGAGCTTCAGGAGGTTTTAAAAGTATGTGTGGCTTTGTCTGTGAGGGGTTTGTAATCTAAGGCACACTAGAGCTCTGCCATATAGGCAATGGAAATGGAACTATGGCAGATTCTTGAGCAGGGTAGGGCTGAGAAGACACAGGGTTATAGGCAGGTCTGTCTGGTGTGGATAGGATATATGGGAAAGAATGAGGTGGAAGTCAGAGAACCCAGGTACAAAGAGGCTATAAAATGTCTGCATGGAGCAAGGAGGATGGGTGATGTTCAGAGGCTGGAGATGCAGAGGCCTTCCAAGGCAGGAGCAGCACAGCAAGAGGGAGTAGCTGTGGGGAGTTAAGAAGAGAGACAAAATGACTTGTGGAATCTGAATGTGAGACAATGGGTGGGAGATGGTGGTGGAATGTGGTGATAGTGTTAGCCAAAAGAGGTGGGATAGTGTTAGTGATGGCAGTCATGGAAATAATTAGTACACCTAAGACAGCAGGTGCCAGAAATGGCTACAAGTCTTTCCATATGCTGCCTTGCTTAATATCGCCTCTGAAGCTGATACCATGAGTATCATTACCCCCTTTCACCTTCTTGACACTAGAGAAACATGGATGCAGAGAGGCAGGGGAACTTGCCGAAGGTCCTGTAACTAATGGATGGGGGAGATAGCATCCTGACCCAGGTGGTGCAACTCCAAACTGATGGTCTTGTCCTCAGTGTTGTGTGATCTCTTATGGAAAATAGAACCAATGCAGTAAAAGAGAAGGTGTTAGCCAAATTTTGATACTGAAAATCCATTTTCTGAGGTTTTGTGTTTACCTACATAAAACAGAATTTCTCCAATAGTATTCCATGATGTCTCATGAAGAGAAAAAAGAGAAAAAAAAATGTATGTTGTAGAAATGTAATTTAAAAATTAATCCGGTTTCTACACTCTAGGATTACTCAAGCATTTTTAATAGAATAATGAGCCATGAGAATTTCCAGAAGCAGCTCTTGTAAAGAAGTGTTTCCTCAGCAAATTTGAAAAACCTGGTTCTTTTCTTTTCCCATAGACTGTTCACTTTGTGTTTCTCAAAACACTAGTATTGTGCAGAATATAATTTTAGAAATGATAGCATAGACATAGTGCATTTGGGAGTAGAAATAGCACTGTACAAGTAAAACTTATCATTTGGAAGGAAGAACGTGTCTTAATTATGAGCTGGTGCCATTCCAGTCTTTGCAAGAGCTTCATTTAGTCATCAGTCTTGGCTTTGCTGCAGGGCCCTTCCAGCCTGTGTCTGCATCTCTCTCGATAGGCAGCATCCTGCTGAGTCCACGTGTAACACACATGGCGGACATTCTTTCTCCTTGCTAGGAAGTGGCTGCACCTGTTAATGGCCTGAGCTCAATTACTCTAAAAAACTGGGACTTCAGCTGCCACACTAAAGCAGCAGTCCTTGAGCCTGTTCGTCCCATAATAATGTGATTTCTGGTGGCACTCCTAACGAGGGCATGTTCTGCATTGTCATACAGAAGGCAAACTTGCAACCAAGTTTATCCAGGATGTGTACCGGTCAGCTGGCAGAGAGAACCCCGAGTGGGTTTGTTGGGTACCACTGCATCTAACATCCTTATCAAGAAATGCCACCCACCTCCTGGTCTCCTACTGAGTTAGCCTAAATAGCACAAATGTGTCAAGCCAGAAATTAGTGCCTTTGAAGGGACATCAGATGGCTCACTTTATTCCTTGCATAACTGTTACCAAGGATGAGAAGGTCAAGGCTAACAATATGAAGTAGTGCAAAGAAACCCAGCCTTGAAATTTCAACAGAATTGCAGAGTAATAGTTCATCTTCTAGTCTCTTACAGAGCTTAGCAAGAAACCATTTCCTCCCCACTTAAAACTGAGGTGTGCTTTCTAGGCTTTCAAGTCTCCTTAACCTGAAAGTCTTATCCACTTCATAAGCTCCGGGGGGAGAACTTTGTCTAGGTAGAGGGGCTCCTTCTTTGCCTTCCATGGATATATTTTTTTATTTAAGGCACTATAGGGAGTGAGAAAATAGTTGAGATTCTGGGTCCCCATCCAGACAGTACTTCTTGGGGTGCTCTGGAAACCATCTTCTCCTAGAGGATTGTGCTCCTTTGTTTACTCTCAAGCTATCAGGCCTCCTGTTTCTTCCTTCCCAGCAAGCCAAATTTAATCATCCAGTATCCCATTCTGTCAAGGCCCTGGAATTTGTTCTAGAATGGTGAGGAACTAATCAGCTTAATGAGCCAGCAGTCTCCAAATAGGTAGGTACTTCTTTCTAATGCATCTCAAAAGAAATCTCCATAGTATTGTGATGTAGAGGGCAGTTCTCACAAAAGGAATTGGGATTTTTAAACTAGGCCTATGGGGAAGACATATTGAAGGTGATGTCTTTAATCCTCAGATTACTGCAGCTGCTTGCCTCTTGGTAGTCAGAATGATCTTTTATATGTGGAAAGTTGGACCAATCAGCTCATGAAACTAAGCTCCTTCACGACAATTCAGGATAATAGCCACATAAATGTCAACTTCTAGGTTCAGCATACAGTTCCTTCTTTTTTCGTCTTTTTAAGTATAGAAAAAAATGTTATATACAAGAACTCTCCTTATTGGGAAAGTTAATGAAGAATAGGAAAGATTCCTGTTGATTGCAGATAGCATTACACACAGAAGTTGAGGGAAAAGAGAAAACTCCACTGGTGAGGAAAGGAGTAATATCCTCACTTTTGTCTATGTCTACAAAAAGCTTTTAGGTCTCGTTTGACATCCAAGCCATTACGCAGATCCTAAAAGCTTAGTCCATTAAAAAGGGAAAGTGGAAAATCTATGATAATGACTATTTTGGCCCAGGCTAATGTAAGTCAGAGGGCCTTTGATCCATACAATCAATGTGTTGAAAGGAGATTGTAACTCCTAGGGAAAGATTGACTGGAAAGACAGCTGATCGGGGCATTACAGAGCAAGTCTGAATGAGTAGGTGGTATCTAAACACATCTGTGTAAAAAGGCTGATCAAATTCAGTTTAAACAATAATAGGAGAATCACCAAAGCACAATGTAGTAATTAATTTAAAACTACTTGGGAATTTGTTGAGATAATTCACAACTTTATTTCTAATGATTCATTTAAATTTTTATATTTAAATTTTATGAGTAGGGATACAGATAATTATATCTATAGATTTACATTGATGTATCTTTATACGTGTTTTTATTTACGTGTCTGTTAAAGACTGAATGTTTCCAATCCCTGTGACAATTGTATCTAGAAATGGGGCCTTTGAGAGTTAACTAATCTATGAGGATGGAGCCTCATGAATAGGGTTCATGCCCTTATGACGCAATTCCAGAGAGCTAGCTCCCTTTTCCTGCTGTATAGGAAACAATGAAAATGCAGTAACGCATCCTAGAAGAAGGCCCTCACCAGAGTTTGACCATGGTACCACCCTGGTCTCAGATTTCTAGTTTGCAGAACTGTGAGAAAGAAATGTTTGTTGTTTATAAGCCACGTCATTCTATGATAGTTTGCTATAATAACTCGGACTAAGCCTATCTGTTTATTGCTCAACATGCATACTTTTCCATGCCTAGAAAAAGGTATTTCCTGTGTATTTTCTCATTTGACACTCATCAAACAATGTGAATGGAGCAGTGCATTATCTAGTGATGTAAATGTAGACATTGTCACCAGAAGTCACTTAAAGCAAATGGGCAAACTAGAACTTAAACTCTGATCCTCTCCATCTCTCAGCCAGTGTGTGTGCAACTATTCCCTTCTACTGCCCCCTGCTGTTCTTCGTCTCTTTGGATGTTGTGTTGGCAGATATGAAAAGATGGCCTTCATGATGTACCGTGGTGATTCCCATCAGAAGTTTACCATGAGTTCTGGCAGTGAAAATTCACTTTATGGGCTTTGTCTTACTCTCATGGTACCACTGTAACAAACTGCTGCCAAATGGTATTTTAAAAAAATAAGAACTTGTTTTATAGTCCTGGAGGCTGGAATTCTGACTAAAGTTGGGTGTCAGTAGGGCCTGGCTCCTTCTGCAACATGTCAGAAAACCCTTCCTTGCCTCTTCCCAGTGTCTGGTGGTTTTCCAGTGATCTTTGATATCCCTTGACTGTAGGAACATCACTCCAAATTTGGTCTTCATGGTCGCATGATGTTGTGTCTCTGTGTCTGTCTTCATTTAAGCACACCTGTCATGTGTATTTGGCACTAGTATGATCTAATATTAGCTATTTACAACCAACCTACTCCAGTATGATCTGATCTTAGATACTTAAAACTGAAATGCTATTTCCAAATAAGGTCATGTTGTCATGTAGCAGCAACTAAGATGTCACTTGTCTTTTTAGATTTGGGTTGAGGAAGGAACGCAAGTCAGCCCATAACAAACAGGTTTATTCAGTGACACTGATTTATATCTTCCTGCAACTTACTCCACATGAATGCTGTTACTTAATGTGTCATATAGACCTACATTCCAGATATCTCTACAAAGGCCTGCAGAGACCTAATTTAAATCAATATTTGTTGAAATTAGATTATAATCCTAACACAGATTTGCTCAAGTAACAGTGAAATGTCTTAGTGGAGAGAAGTCTTTGGTCTTCAGATAAAGCTTAGACTCAGGGTTTCACAGGCTTTGGGGCTTTTTACTCCACTGTATTTCTTGATTCTACCTTGCCTGGTAAATTCATCGAAGAACAGAGTTTCATGCCACATAACAAAGGCAGTCTCTGCGACCCTTACATTCACTTGAGAATGGGACTTGATTTGCTAAGCTTTTGTTATTATTAAATAATTTGTATGTTAACCTTGATAATCACAACAAATAACTAGATGAACCAATATTTATCGCTCACTCATGAATCCGTGATTGAAAGTGATTCTGCTTAGCCCTGTGCTATGTGTCCCTTAGTCAAAGACCTGAAGGAGAAGCTCACTCCTGGGCCGTGCTGTTCTCGCCGTAGAGGACAAAAGTACAGAAGGTTAAACTAAGCCTTGGAAGAACATCTGACCTTCAGCTGAACATGGACTTCTCATGTTTGCACTCCACGGACCAAGGAAAGTCACATGGTCAAACTAGGCAATGTAGCGGGAGGTCACTAATGAGGTGGAGATGTACAAAATCCTCTTCTCAGGACAAGAAAGGTGGTTGGGAGAAAAAGTACAGCCCACCACAATGAAGTGGGGTTAAAGGAGATACCCTCTGTGACTCAGTGATTGAGCTGTGCCTCGGAAGAGCCAGAAACAACTGCCACCCCTGATCTGCTCTCAGTGACTCCTGAACCCAAGCAACTGCTCAGCTTTCTAACTATAATATAATCAGGAAGCTGTTCCCACAAATCGGCCACTTCTTCAAAATGATGGGAATGAAATAACAACATGCAGGGTAGTGAAGGCTGACCAACCATACCTCACACGGGAGTGGCCCTGGCTTTCCTGCAGCAAGGGAAGAGGCCAGAAGAAACTGAGCTCTGTGTGATCTTAGAATTTCTGCACCAAACTGGGGCTGGGGATTTAGCTCAGTGATTAGAGTGCTTGCCTTGTAAGCACAAGGGCCTGAGTTCTATCCCCGGCACCACAAAAAAAAAAAAAAAAAAAAAAAAGAATTTCTGCACCAAACTGCATGGACTCCTAAACAATGCATGTCAGGTGAGTGGATGGGTCACTGAGAAGGGGATAACAGGTTGATTTATTCAGGGGGAGAGGAAAAGAGACTGCTCATATGGAGAAATAACAGGTAATTTACTTAGCTGCTTGCAGAAAGTAGGCCAAGTAATTTGGAGTCACCTTTGTTCTACCACCTCTAGCTGCAGTACACACCCCTTCAGCATCCTGACCAAACCGAATCCCAGATCAGGAGTGAAGGGAAGCAATACTCTTTGAGCTCCCTTGCACACTTAGCTTTCTGGAGTTTTTTTTGTTCTGTTTGTTTTGTTTTGCAAAGCCACTCCCTTCCACATTAGCTGGTCTGAATACAGGGTACTTCGGGCAGAATCCCCAGCCCCAGCTACACCAGTTTTCAAGTCCACTCAGCAGACAGTGTGCTAGTGACTTGCTGTTCTCTGGCTGGGTTCTGCTCCTGGCACTGAGGTATCTTAAACAACCTTCCACACGAGAAAAGAAATCTGTGATATGGCGCCAGTGAGTGTGAGAATAGCTCATGGCTATGATTATGTTTGAGTAAATCTGGGTGCAAGGCAGTGACTGAGAACACACGCTCTAGAGTCAGACTGCCCGGCTTCTATTCTGGATTCACTACCTCTTTGATCTGGGCAAGCTGCCTAACCTTTCTAAATCTTCATCCATCATAAAGAACAAGAGATAAAAAATAGCTGGAGATGTAGCTCAGCGTGAAGGCCTTGGGTTCACTCCTTAGTACTGCAAATAAATCAATAAACAAACAAGTAAGAAAGTAAATTTCTAGCTAGTTCCCCCGAGGAGTAAATGGATAATCCACACCAATCACTTTAATAATTAGTTGCTTAATAATAAGTCATTCAGTAAGGGCTCATTATTACTTTCCTCATCATCATCATCATCATCATCATCATCATCATGAAAATTTGATCAATAATGTATCATGGATATTTCCTGTCAATAATAGTTTATAACATAGATGGCTTAAATTTACTGAAGGCTTGCTACCTTCTCTGTGCCAGGCACAATATTTGAGCTCTTTTTAAAAAAGATTTCCATAAGAACTCTAAGAGTAGGTAGGGTTATGGCCCCTCATTTTGTATATGACATAGTTAAGGTTTGAGGAGAATAAGAGCTTGCCAGGGCCACATAATTAAGAAGAGGCCAGGTAAGTCTTTCCCCCGAGCCAGGCTGGCTCTAGAGTCTATCTCTTAACATCAGACACTTCTGATTCTTGTGATAACACAGAAATACTGTATAGCTCAAATCACTGTTGGGAGGTTCAGAATGCTTGGAAGGATTTTAAATTCCAACACCCCATCCTGCTTCACTGGTGCAGCTGGGGCCAGAGGGCATGCTGTTGTGAGAATACCAGCTTTGAGTCCACATTCTGTGTGAATCACCCAGGGAACAGATGGCCTGATTATGCAGGAGACTGCTGGGAAAGATGGAAGCCTTCTGGAGCTCTCCGTGAGCGTTTCTGGGGGCAGCACTATTCCTTTGCAAAAGATTCTGCTCACAGGCCTATGGTCTGGGTGGAAGTTGGCCTGCTCCACACATAATAAGAGAATTTATGTCTACGGGATTATGATGTTGCATTTAGTTCTCAGACTATGGAAGAATGGGTGAGTTGGAATGTTTTTCCTATAATGATTAATTTTCAGCCTGTTGTGGAAAATGGCACACTGCAAAATCCCAGAGGTTTTTCAAAAACCTCTGATTGGTTTTTGAATCAGACAGTAACATTTTCAGGTAACAGGTTTTTGTTGTTGTTGTTGTTGTTGTTGTTGTTGTTGTTTTGGGTGCTAGGGATGAAACTCAGGGCCTTGCACTTGCTGGGCTAGTGCTCTACCACTTGAGCTAGTCTCCAGATAACAGTTTTGACATGGCACATTTCAGAATCCCTAACCAAAGACCCAAGTATGCATCTGTTTAGTATTAAGGATATCTCTGAATACCTAAAAACATCTGGGTGGAAGTTACATCTTTATTTCCAGCTTTTAGCCTAAATGAAAAATTCCCTAGAATTTCCTTCTTCCTCATTTGGAATATGTCTTATGTAATTGATTTTTTTAGAGTTCCTCCAGTAATGTAGATACAAAATTAAATGTGTGTAGTTCAGCCTGTGTGTCTCATTCTAGGTTTTGTTGGCTTTGCTTTTCATAACAGTTAATGTAGGTTATTACAGGAAACGAGGCTATTCTGGGCAGTGGTGTCCCTCCATTTTGGTAGCATAACACACAAAGGTTATTTCTTACTGACACAAACTGCACTGCTTGCCAGCAGGCCCAGCTCCTGTTCATGCTCCTGTACAAGGGACACTGTCTTCAGTGTTGAATAATTCTGACACCTGGACATCAGCCTGCATGTCACTGAGGCACAGAAAGAAAGCTTGAGTGTCATATACCACCTGTCATGTGCTTTGGCCCTTAATGAAGCATTTTCAGTAGAGTGCCTCGATCGCGGGCTCACTTAGCTGCAACAAAACTAGAAGTGGAACTACAACACATGGTATTCCTAGAACAAACAATGTACATCCCACTCTACCTAATCAATTCCACCTTCAAGGGCCGTGAAGACTGTCGGGTCAAGCACACTCTAAGTACTGTTGCTGAGGCAGCATGAGAAGAAAAAGAGGCAAAGACTTTCCTGAATGATACATATTTTTCCCTACAGATCTGGTATTGAAGTTCAAGGCTTCCTTAATCTCTCATATCTCCATGCTATTAGTGCAGAGATATGAGATGGAGATATCCGTGAACGTTGCGGAACTCTAAAGAAAGAACATGATTAACTTCCCTTGACTGATATCTTGAACTGTGAATACGAATCATTTAGTTAGATGCACACAGATCCGTATAGAACAAAAGTAAATTTTCAGAGGCCAAGGCATTAGAAAAAATTAATTGTGCAGATATCACTTTAATTCAATTCTTATCCTTGTCCATGGACGAAATTCATACTGTTAGTCCCATGTTACTTAGCCAACATGGAGTGATTAGTGTAAGGAATGATTATTTTTTGTTTGGCATTCAGTGATTACTATGCCAGTTAATCTCTTTTGTCAACTGGATTAACAGACTCCTAGAAAGGTGACTGGATCATGGGGCACCATACTCCTCAGTGGATTAATCTACTAGTGTTCTTGGCTGAATGTGCTGTTAGGAGATGGGGCCCAGTTGGAGGAGGTGGTCACTGGGTACGTGTCTGTAGAGGGTATACCTCTTGCTAGTGTCCTTCCTCTGTGTTCTGTTTTCTGACCTCCATGAAATGAGCAGTTTTGCTCCGCCACACCCTTCTGCCATGTTGTTTCTACCTTGGAGCCAGCTGACCATGGATTAAAACCTCTGCAACTGTGAGCCAGATTAAACCCCCTTCCTTTAAGTTACAAGTGTCAGGCATTTTGCCCCGGAAATGGTAAAACTAACCAATACAGTTGCCATATACACGTAAAATAAACATAAACATACATCAAGTTTTTATCTCGTATTCCTTCTATGGCTATTTCTTTATAAGTATGGTGATTAAACTAGAGAATCTTTGAAACAATTATGATTTTCTTCCTTTGGTAGAAAGTTTACATAACACAAGATGAGTTTCTCCAGTAAATTTATCTTGCTGATTAACTAGGAGACATTGTTTTATATGTGCACCTGTACATATGCAGGGCTATTTTTTTTAAAGGAAAAACTACTCCATAAGAAAAGTAAAAAAGTCAACAAACTGCTTAAAGAATCACATGTCATATTAGAAAGCGATATTATGATAATCAATCTACCTTAGCCATGATCCAAATACTGTTTTTCAGTGAGTGTCAATTAATTTTCTGGCTTAAAAACTTCATGAAATTTGACCCATGAAATTAGGCAAGTGTTCAGTGAAGTCTCTGGGTGCAGTTTTTGTATAGCATCTGTCTGGGAACCTTGCATTTCTCTTTAAGAAGGTGCAGACTTCAAGTTGATATACTTTCTCATCTCCAGGCACATACTTCTCACTAGGAAAACTTTGCTTCAGAGTGTAAAGAAAGTTGTCAATGACTAAGAGATAATCAAAACCTTCTTTGAGAGTTGCTAAAATTATATTGATTTCTTAGAAGTTACTGAAGCAATTCAGTAACTTTCTTTCTATATCTTTCCTACTTATTAGGGTACATGCCGAAGGGAAGATGTCTTCGATCCTGGAGACAAATAAAATATGGTTTATTTCTTTTTGTTTCTTGTTTTTGATGACTATTTTAAAAAGCCTATAATGATAGAAAGAAATCACAGTCTGAAAATAGGACTCAAAATGAAAATTCAAATGAAACTATTCTGTGTTTACCTTAAATACTAACAAATTAGTTATGTTTCTGGCTTTTTCATAGAATTGAACATTTGTGTTATTTAATGATGCCAGACTGTGGCTTTCATTTTAATTTTAAGAAAGATCAAAATGGATTCTTTTATAAGTCTTGTGAAATGGAATAAGATGGATCTCTACATGCTTCCTTAATGTGATGTTTTGTAAGTCATTTCAAGACAAATGATTCATGGCCGAAGTTGCAGAAAATGATGGATTCAAAATATAAAGGCTTAGAGGGAATAGATGGTAAAAGGCAAACCAACTTGCATTACTTTTAAAAAAAATTAAAAATAAACATTGACTGTTTACCTCTTTGTGTTTGGCCTAGACAACCAAAGTTGATAAAAACTGAAAATTTCTGACAAGTAAGAAGTGTTAGTTTATCATACAGTGGCCAAGACCCTTTGACATCAGAAAAATTCGAGTTTATAAGTACTGGCTGCACCAGCTCCTGGGTAGGTGATCTTGTCCCTTTTTCTCTCTGAGTTTTGGTTCTTCATCTACTACATGGGTACATCTAGCCCATGATTAAATGAGATAATGCCTATAGACCACTTGGAATAGCTGCTCTCAGTATGGGCATTTATGTAAATATTAGTATTCATGTACATAATTCCTTGTCACTCAGCAGGATGACATTTGATGCCATGCTAACTACACCTTGGTCCTGTAGTCCAGTACTTTGTGTCCAGTAGATAATCAGTAATTATTTTTTGATGTTCTGTCATAGAAATGTCTGTTGGTTTTGCCGTCTCTGACTTTACATGTCATTCTCTTGGACTGTGTTCTTCCAATTTAACTCATTGGTTTATCCGTCAGGGATGAACAACTGACCAGTATAGTAAGAACAAATCAGTCAAACTTGTTCTCTGACTGCAGTGCCTAACTTTTGCCTAAAATATGTGGACAGATTAGCTTGCATGTTAGCCTCAAGTAGCCCTACACATGCACAGCCTTGGGGGGTGGAGTACAGTTGGAGCTTTAAAATGTACACTGCACAGTGTGGAGTCAGGCTCAAAAGCACTTAGTAAATATTGGTTTAGAGGCTTCTTAATGACTAACACAGAAAGCATACTCGACAGCTGAATTTTACTATAAAATGTTGGTTGCTCTCTTTAATAGTGTGAAAGGACTTTGAAATCTGTTGAGCGATGCACATGGGAAAGAAAGTTTGTCATTTCTAAGAGGACCCCAAAATGCCAGAGATGGACTAACTATTTGCCAAATGAAATATTAATTTTGTTACAAGCCTTGCAGTGTCTTTTAAACAAACCTTTAGCAGAGTCACAAGAGGATTCTGGAAATGTGCAGAGATGTGTTTAGCTGTTCATTTGTTGATAGGGAACATCACTGGGCAGTTGGTGGACATGCCCAGATGTCCTGCAGCATGTATGGAACTAGCATACTGAAGAATTCATCCTCCTACAATGCAAGTGTAGGACTGCGAAACACTGTGGGTATCAAGGGAGCCACGGAAGGGACAGTCCATCTTAGAACTTCATTTTAGTAAAACACAAGACTTACCAAATACCTACCATGTCCTGAATATTTAGGATGTATCAGTCAGTAGAGATCCCTATGCCCCTGGGGCTTATATACTTGAAACTGTTCAACCATAAATTAAACATGTGAGTACATTGTGTATTAGGCTAGGAAGTGATCAGTGCAATGGAAAAAGGAAGAGCAGACTAAGGTAAATGAGGATTGCTGAGAAAGGGAGATATGTTGCAGTTTTGCAGTGGTGTGATCAGGATTACAGACAGTACTTGAGTAGGATGTGGATAAACTCTCATTTATTTTGAAAATGGAAACTCTCATTTATTTTGAATATGGAAACTCTCATTTATTTTAAATTGGAGATAGCCAAAGGATTCATGTTTGGGGAACATGTTCAAAACTGGAAGTGTTGTGAAATGAATTTTAGCCCTCAAGATTTCTTCCGGTAAGCAAGAACAAAGCACTAGAGACATTACTACCAATGGCAGGTGGATGGATATGTAGATGAATGGATGGATAGATGGGTGGGCAGGTGGATGAATGGATGAACAGATAACGGATGGGCATGTGGATAAGTATAAAACGGTTGTGAGAATGGCCATTAAAAACCAATAAGAATAAAAACATTTTTTTATTACTGAGATTCAGTGACTCTGTGATTTCAGACTTCCAGTCTTAGAGTGGGAGGGCTTCCAAATCTGGCCCAGAGCAGGTTGGGTAAATGATCACTGGTACTAGCAAGAGTCTCATTCCATTGACTTCTATCATTTCTCCATGCAGAGCCCCCATGGGAACCATTAATCATCTCTAGAATAAGCCAAATTGATGCATAAGGTATACAGGTATTATTTCAGCACCTGATCCTTAAACAGTCTGTGCCTATATACACTTTTATTCTTCTGCAGAAACAATAGAGTGGATGAGCAAGGCTGAGTATCTTTCTGAGTATCCAATACGTGATGTGGGGAGCAAATGGATAATGTAGCGATCTTCATGGACCAATGTGGCCAGGGTTCTCAGATTCTCTCACTTCCTCTGAGGCTACAAAAGTGAAATAAAATGGCCAGAGTTGCAAAAGGATTTATTTCTCCCCTGAACTACAGCAGAATTCAGCTGTCCCCCTAGAAATTGAAGTTGTCTACAATAATAAATGAAAGTGTCATTAACACCCACCACGGTCCATAGGCAGTTGTTCTGCCAAAGGAAACATCCGTTTAAAAGCCACTCTTGAAAAGAAAATGACAAGATCTGAAATTAAAGATCAAACAAGTAGGGATGATCTTCATAGAAAATCCATCCAGAGAAGAAATATGAACTAAAGCAAACAGGCAATAATACAGCAGCATATGCACTATTGGAAAAGAATCAAGCCCTCTGCAAGACTGTGGGAAGAGATGCCCTTGAGGTACTAGTAGGAAGAGAGTAGGAGGTCCCAGAGGGAGACTGCAGCATTTCAAACAACAGCCCAGCCAAACAAACAAAACCTTTGCTTTGTTTTACCAAAACATATGCGGTTCCTCAGATTTCTAAAGTTCCTTTAAAGCCCCTCTACAGAAAGAGTTGGAGAATGCTAACAGCAAAGCTTCCCAGTAGGGAAAGTAGGCACTACCTTGGAAAGACGTCCAAAAGAAATTAATCTGCCACAGTGGAAGAGGGGAGAAGATTAGGTGGAAGGATTAAGGAAGAAGTGCTGGAAAAAAAAGTAGAAGAGAGATCAGAGGAGAGAGGCCAGGACAAAGTTCAAATCTAGAAATCAGAATTGGGCATGTTAAACTTCTTTCAACATATCGATTTAACACACTGAATCTTCATAGTAGTGTTGTACTTGCCGTATCTCTCTCAGAAAAGCCGAATTCAGCATTTGATTTTTGAAATATTAAGCGTCACCCAAACGAAGTACTCTTGACATTAACAATGCAAAAAGAATGTACGGTAGTCCTCCCTTATCTATGGTTTTGCTCTTTGCATTGTCACTTACCTACAGTCACCAGCAGTCTAAAAATAATAAATGGAAAATTCCAGTAGCAATCAATTTACAAGCTTTAAATTGCAGGATATTCTGAATGGCACGATGAAGTCTCCCATAGTCCCACTCTGCTGTGTCCCCACCTGGGATGTGAATCATCCCTTCGTTCAGCATATCCAGGCTGTATATGCTGACCATCTCTTAGTCACTTAGGTTTATCATTCAGCTGCTATCCTAGAGCTAGTGTTCAAGTGATCCCTATTTTACTTTATAACAGTCCCAAAACAAGAGTAGTGATCCTAGCAATTGGGATATTCCCAAAAGAAGCTGTAAAGTGCTTCCTTTAAGTGAAAAAAGTAAGTTTTAAATCTTAATTTGGAAATAAAAAAGTTGCAATCAGAGGGTGCTAAGATATACAATAAGAACAAATCTGTTACTGTGCCAAATGTATAAAATAAATCTTAACACAGATGTGTTCATATAGGGAAAAACCATAAAATATATGGGGTTTGGTACCATCCATGGTTTTAAGTATCCACTAGGAGTGTTGGAATGTGTCCCCAAGAATAAGGAGGGACCACTGTAGTATAACATGAAATTCCCCCCAATGTGTTTAACATGGATTTTGCAGCATAACGGTATGAAAATTATTAAAGGATATCCTGATTCAGGAGCTAGCCTGCCTTCTCTGAATATAGAAAAATACAATTTTAACATGCCTGTAATCGAGTGCTACTATGTGTTAGTTTTGTGCCAGATGCCAAACATACACTGTTGCCTTCAGTATACATTATCAGCTCTCAAAGTTGCCCCTCCAGTACCTGTCAAATGCAAGACCCCTGACATCTCTTCCAATTAGCTTATATACTATGGCTCAGTCCTTCCCCTGCCTTTCTTTTTCTCTCCCTTCTTTAACTAGGTCTCTGTAGCACTGCCTTCCTCTCTCCTTCCCTGCCTGCTTCCTTCCCTACCTTCCTCCCTCCTTCCCTCCTTCTCTTGCTCCCCTCCCTCTCGTGCTCCTTTTCTTTTTCTCTCCCAATACAGGATGACAGAAACCATAAGAATTTGAAAAGAAAACAGTTCCCATCTTGGCACACATTGCTTTGGCGGTTGGTACATGGCAGGGCATTGGCAAGGCTGGCTAACGAGCTGCTGGCCAGACTTGGTGAGCCAGAATTGTTTGCACTGCCAGGCAATATCAGAGCTGCATTGAGGGAGAACTCTGCAGAGCAATGGCGACTCCAGCTAGCATTCCATCTGCTCTGTGGGGAAATCATATTGCACTTCCCAGGGGGCGGGTGCAAGGAAACCATACGAAGAGGGAAGATTGCAGCTGTCTGCTTGCAGATTATGAGTGTGGGGTGTTTTCCATGGAAACCTCTACAGGAAACTGGCAGGAGGTGCCTAATTTCCAGAGCACTCTTCACGCCCCCGGACCCCAGCAAAAACCACTTCTAACAGCCAAGATTAGTTGCTTCTGCTTCCATAAATATTATTCATGTTTGTTTTCTTCCACTTGCTGTTTTTCAGGTTTATTCTTTTGCCAACCCATTAGCTGTTGGGCTTTCTCAGAATTTTCTTCTTAGCCCACTTGCCACCACATTGTCTCATCGTTGGTCTGGTCCACTGACATGAAGTCAGCTCTCATCTCTCAGATGGTGGCCGACAAGTATTTTCAGCTTCTGCCTCTTTCCTGAATCTGAGGTGCATATTTCCAGTTGCTTCCTGTACACCTTTATGTTCACATTGGATTCAGTGTCCCTGATTGGATCCTACTGACCTTCCCATGAGCAGCTTTTCTTTTATGACCCTCATCTTGGCTAAGGGCATGCACCCAAGCACCTAGTGTGGAAATAAACTGTCTCTTTCTCCTACTTCACATATTCCATCAGCCTACAAACCTGTGGATTCTAGTTCTGTTTTATACCTCATATTGTCTTTTTCTTTCCCTTACCCTGATTCAAAATTGCTCCAACTCTGACCACCACTGCTGTAAATTATCCTCCTTCCTTCATTCTCTGTATCCTCATCAGGGTCTGACTGAAGCAGAGACCTGCAGACAGCTGTAACAGACCAGTGGTAAACACATTAGGCTTTCTGGGCTGTGATGCGATGACACTGTGGAAAGTACATAATGATTCCGTTGCAGCACAAAAGCAATCATAGATAATATGTGAACAAATGACCACCATTCTCTTCTAATAAAACTTTATTTACTGTAAGAAGCAGTGGGCCTGAGTTAGTCTGTGTTTGCACAATCATCTTCTAAAGCATGAGAAACCTCTTCTACCATATGCCCATTACTCTTCTTTGCCAAGAAGAACCAATCTCAGTCCTGGTTGCCAACCTGAGCCTTTGTGGTGTGCTGAGCACTTCATCATGCTCTCCAGGTGATTCAGGAAAAGAGACCTGTTTGAAAATCGGTATCGTTTAAAACTTTGCTTCTTAGACACTGGTGGGGCACAAATCACATGGAGAATCCATTTAAAAAAGTAAATTCCTGAGCTGTACACTAGGATCCAATAATAGGTTCTGCAAGAATGCCTAGGAATCCTGCATGATTCTGAGAAGCTCCTTTCGGAATCACACCCTGCTGCACAGACAAACTCTACCCAGTTCATACAGTGTTTTGCATCATCTGTCCTAACCTACTTGTTTTTAATCATTAGTCATATCTATGGTGCCTCCAATGCTAAGCCATAATTCTCCAGGTTAGAAACATTTCCACACAACTGTGCCTAGCAGGTTACCTGCACCAAGCAGGAAAGAACCAGTGCCCACATGCAGCCATCTGTCGTCAAGTTCTGCTCAGTAGAGCTGAGTCCAGAGAGGGCACATGTCCCATATGTCCCATCTAAAGATGGCATCCAATACTAAGCTGTAACTAATTGATTGCTTGCTTCCTTCCTTCCATTTTTTCTGTTGATTAAATTATTTTTCTGAGTGATTACTGAGTGAGTCTTAATGTGAAGATTTGAAAATAAAGAAAATGGATATATCTTTGCCCTCCAGCTAACACTCCAGGCTGGTTTGCTTATTAAATGAGCGGGACTGAGGGCGGATGGATAGATAGATAGATAGATAGATAGATAGATAGATAGATAGATAGATAGATGGATAGATAGATAGATAAGTGAGTAGCATATTAGTGGCCTGTAGAGGTGATACGGAAAAAATAAATCAGAAAAGCATTGGAAGCGCAGAGTAGGGGAATGTGCCTGGAACTACCTTGATCAAGCCACCCTAAATTATTCCTTCTTCTAGCCTTTCTTTATTTCTCCCATTGTCAGATCATCCCCAAGATCCTTCTACAGATGGAAACAGCCCATGTTTCTTACACATCAGTAACTCTGTGTAGTACAAATGTACAGGCCTACTATTGCCAAATATAGTTTTCTTATAAAAAAGGTCAACTTCTCAGTCTTCTATGACATCTACTCATACTGATCACTAATTCAACTGTGAAAACCTCTGCATGACCTAGAGAAAACTTACGTGAAGACCTCATAGTCTGTTGGTGAAAGATCTCAGAGTGGGAATGTGGTAGCTCCAAAGATTCCTGTGAAACTTGCACAGTTCTAAGTGTAGAGATATCGGGATGGTTAAATGAAGTCATGTACACTGCTGTGTGACAAGCGGGCTGGAGTGGCTGGAGCCTGAAGAAGTTACTTACTGTGTATGCCTACTCCTTTAACAACCCAGGAGATGTTGGTTTACAGGGGACAGCGACTTGCTCAAGACCACCTGGGCAGTAGTGGTAGAGCTGGAATAAAATCCAAGTATTTCTACCACTCCTGGCTGGTTTGCTTAGTGAAAATAGAATTTTGGCTTTTAGCAAATTAATAGGCAAAATATATATGCTTAACAAAATACTATACTGCTATAACAAAATACCTTAGACCGGATAATTTATAAACAATAGGAATATATTTCTCATAGTTCTAGAGACTGGGAACTCCAAGGTCAAAGTGCTGTCAGATTGGATGTCTAGTAAAGCCTTGCTCTCTGCTCCCAACAGTGCCTTCTTGTTCCATCCTCAGAGAGGGAAGGGATGAGTGCTATATCCTCACATGGAAGAAAAAAAAAAGCGACTGAGGCCCTTCCCTTCAACCTCTTTTAGAAAGGAACTCATCCCATTAATGAGGGGAGAGCCTTCATGATTTAATCGCTTCCCCAAAGGCCCAGTGTCTTAATACTATAGCATTTCTCAGATTCCAACATGAATTTTAGAGGGACACATTCAAACCGTAGCACTCACTGACAGAGAAATGAGTAACTAATCATGAAGCGTCCCTTTTGTGTGGTGATTCAATACGTGTAATGACAGAAACAACAAAAACAAGCTAGGACTATGTTCTAGTTGTATGCAAATATGTAGAAAAAATATCTGAAAGAATATGAGCTAATCTGGTAATGCTCATAATGAATACAATTAATGATTAATTACCTCTGGGCAGGGAACTAGAATTAGAGTAAGGGGCCAGAGAAGGTTGTAATCTTGTCTCTCTTCTGAAGTTTTACCATAAAAATATGTAAATAAACTAATTTGTATAAATTACTTTTCCAATAAAATTAGGTTGCACTGGTAATAGTCTCCATAAAGCCATATGAAATACAGACAAGCATATTATCTTGTTTAAAAAAAAAAAACTGAGAGACACAGTTGCTAAGATCAGAAATTTCTGAGATTTAATTTGGTCTAAACCAGACAGGAATCTAAAGAAACCAGTACGTAATTCGGGTTTGTGTTACAGAAAAGGATTGGCAAAAAACCGGAGAGCATCATACTTTCCACAATTAAATGTGAGCTCAAATCTGCTGGTAACCTTCCCAAATCCAAAGCCCATAAGGAGAGAACGGTTCCTTTGCTAACCCAGTAAGCCATATTGTTAACAGAAGTTGTATCTGATAAAAAAGATCTATGTTTAAGCTCTAAAATGCAACAGGAAAAAAGAAATATAGCATATGGAAGTGTTTCTACACCACTTCAAGTCAACAGAGACGATATTTTAAAAATAACCAGGAGAAATCTCCAGGATATTTCTTTCTTATTATGTCCGTTCTCTGCATTGCCATTTTTGATGACTGACACAAAATGGTCATTACCAAAAAAAGAAGCCTAGGACCGACATCAGAGCCGTGCTGATTGGGTGTCCAGTTTTTCTCACCTGGGGACCTGGGAGGGAGACCCTTCCTGTGAGTCTGTCTGTGCCTCGGAGAAGACTGTAGGCAATCTGCGACAGGATAGCTGAACTGAAGGAACCTCACCATGTAACCCCTGGAACCCAGAGAAGCCAGCCGCCTACCCAGCTTCTGGGACAATCAAATCCCAGTTCATCTGTGGTGTTCACGGAAGTAGATCTGTTGTTTTTGATAAAAACAAATTTTACCCTTTATGAAGGGCTGTCTGATCATGTTTTGAGCAGTATACAAGTCACCCCCCCCCCCGATTTAACTTTTGAGATTAAGAGGGAATGTCAGAGTGGATCACATTTCTACGTCCTGGGCTATTATTTAGATAGATCTTCCTGTGAAAGACTGTAGGCTCAAGGAGGGAAAAAAAAAACGTCATCCCCTTCCTTTGAAGAGCACGTGGGACACTGGTATTGAGCACTTCACAAGGTGGAGTTTCCTTCTACACTGGTGAGTTAACCTCGCTCAGGTGTGGCCGGCCTCGTATGTTCATATTCTCAAGCCTTCCACATGTTCTTGGGTTGGCAGAACCGTCTGTGAACCTAAATTGCTGCTCTTGTCTGCGACAGCCACGTATGAGGCCGGAGGAAAGTGGGCCGATCCACAATGAATGCTTTGTGTTCTTAAAGCAGGGCAAAGTACGTGAGAATGTAATTCTGCTTTGAAGTTTTCTGTCTCTCTGCAGTGGATCAAAGCCTCTTTTTTTCCCCCTTTCCAGAATTCATATAAGCTCTTAATATAGTGCCTTCTTCTCAGTGTTTTCTTCTTTTCCCACTGCAAATCTCCTTCCTGCCAGTCAGAGGTGTAAGTGTCCACATTCTCTTCTCTGTGGCTTCTGCCTCCCTTCTTTTCTTCCTCCCTCCTTTGCTCTCTTCCTCTCTTCTTTTCTTCCTTCCTTCCTTTCTTATTTTGGAGTCGCCCAGAAGCCCCTAACCTCAGAGAATAGAAGATAGGTACTGACTCTCTGAGAGTGTTCTGTAGTCTCATTTCTTGCTAGTAAAACAAGGACTATTGGTATTTTTTCTTCACCTCTTTTTAGAAAGGGAAATCTGGATGGGAGTAAAAACTATTGTGAATAAAACCAGTGGAAATAGCTTCAGGAGTTGCTTTGGAAGCTGACAGGAACGTGAAACAAAGCATTTTAGTGCCTCTAAGAGGCTAGAGGACCATTTCCAGGAGTAGTTCTATAGTAGCTCCTAAATTTGTTTTCCTTCTGACACCTAATGCTGCAGTAGCCACGATGCAGTCATCTACGCTGGAACGTGCTTCCTGCGCTGAGCCGTCGTGCTTAGGGTTGGTTCCACATGGCTGGTAGAGGGCAGCACATGAGACACAGTCCCACCAGCCAGGTCCTGTTTCCAGCTGTTCAGCATCAGATCTTAATGTACAACCCCTCTGGGTTAGCAAACCTGCAAACTAGGTACACTAACACACAAACATTTAAATTAAAATCTTAAAACCTTAAGGCAACTAGTTTTCAGAAAACAGAGGATCTTATAGATGGCAATTCAGAAAATTAATGCAAAAACACCATCTGCTCAACCTCAGAGCCAGGAAAATGCTGGGTCTGCAGAAAGAGCGAGCAAGAAAGTGAGAGAGCGAGAGCGAGAGAGACTGTATCTGCCCCTAGCTCTGACTGCTTCCTCCTGATCCTCGGGCAGGTCCCTCAGTGAATCACTTCCAGGTTTCCCACTTCCTGTGAGTCCTTTCCAGGTCCTGAACAAGGTAGCGTTAAAGAGACCCTCTCTCTCACTCATGTTCTCTCACTCGAGTCTGTTTCCTCACGTGGACATCTGACTTTCTACAGATCCCCAGAGTGTTCATTCAGCAAACATTGCCTGAGGGTCAGACCATGTGCCATCCTACTCCTTCAACAGGGAATATTGTTCCAGAAAGGGGATAAGAAAGTTCAAAGAACAAAATTGGCATGGGCAGAGGGCACAGAGACTGTGGACCTTGAGGGAGCATGCACACCTCACTGTGTATGTTATACTGCACTTTATTAGTTCTGTCCATACCTTTGAGGGTGGCCTTGTGTTCCACTTGCTTGTTGTCCTAGCTCTTGCTGCTCTCTGGAAAGAGAGTGATACCCAATGGCTCTGTCATTTCTACTGGTAATAATCTGTAAACATGTCACAGGGATCCCTCAGCAGCCCTCTCCCCAGGCTCTCAAAGCATTACATGGAATGTTCCTCCCTCCCTTTCAAATCATGCCAAGGAAAGCATCTTGATATTACATATTCAAGCTCATTGTGACTGGAGTTTCCACTTACATTTTTATTTTATTTTTTTATTTTATTTTAAACCAAGAACATGTATTGGTACATTTTACATATAATGGTTACATTCATCATATTTATTTTGTACCTGTACATGGTGCATCTTGATTCTCCCACCTCTTCCCCACCCCTCCCCTCTGTTCCCTCCCTCCCTATTTATAGCAGGTTTATTCATAATTTTCCATATTTTCCCTTTCCCTTTTCTTTCCACTTACATTTTTAATGAAAGCAAAAAAGACTACTTTGAATCAGCAAAAATCTTATTGAAGATGTGGTATGTAATGACAACCAACGATGTGCTGTGTGCCAGGTACTGCACATCCATCTTACACATGTTACTCCACATAATCTTCCCAGAAAGCCCAAAACTAGAGATCCTTGTCCCCATTTCCCATAGGAGGAAACTGAGGCACAGCAGGATTAGCTGACTTGCCCATGGTCACACGGTTTTCAGTCCCTAGCTAAGTCTTGTTCAGTCTGTGAAACAGCCCCAGATGCAGGGCCTGTGAACAGACTGGGCAATCTGTCTAGCAGACATAGCGAAGGGGCGTGTGAAGTGTTCCTTCCTGAGAATACCCACAAGTGGCCAAGCAGTTTCTGTTAGGTTTGAGTCTACTTTCTTTACTCTTTCTTGGAATCTGCTTTATTTACTCTTTCTTCTTGGCCCTGACTAGTGTTTATAGGAGATTGCCTTCCCTTTCTTTCCACGGCAGCCTGGGCTGCAGCTCCTGACCAAAGCTGAAGTTAAAGAAAAAAAGTTTTAAAACAGACAAATACAACTTCATCACGAGGCAGTTAGCCAACCAGACAGTGGCCTTAGACGTAGGCTAGAGTGGGCTGTCTCCTGATTTTCACTGTACCTGGTTCAGTTTCCCCAATGAAATGAGGTACTTCATGTAGTATACTACGCACAGTACCTACGCACGGTCAGCCTTTACGAATAGCTTAACTTTCACCTCCTGACCAAGAGTGTCTGTCTGTTCAGGATCTTGCTCCTTCGTCGTAGGGTATAAGGAGTGTACCTTTTTCTTCATATTTACTCCTCCACCATCATGGTAGCCTTCGTGAGAAATGCATGATAAGCAGAGTCAGGAAAAGGAAACATAAATTCCAGTAAAAGAAGAGAGGGAAATTGCCTCTATACTAAGAGTTCTGTGAGAAAGGAATTGTTTCCAAGTTCCTAGCACAGGTCACTGTCTCTAGATTAATGGATATGTGAGAGAAAGGTGTTATTTTTAGAGTCCATGTGACCTAGAAAGTAAATAGGACATCTGTAGGACAGGGGATGAAATCCATTTGGTCCTCTATTACCATTCATGAAGGATGTCAAATTTCCGCCTTTGATGTCATTTCCAAATGAGTTGCCCATTATTTTATGAGTGCTAAAGGCTTACTTGTTAAACACAGATATTTATAAAATGCAATAAAAAATTAAGCTTTGTCCATATTACTTCACTTAGTAAAATATCAGCAGCTCCAAAAATTGCTGAGAGGAAGGACCTATCTCGACCTGTGAGGCCTAACTTGAGTCCTCTCAGACCATGAGCAAGTACTCTTGCAGGCAGGCTAGAGCCAAACTGTTATTCAGTTCATTTCTTCCAGATGTTAGGCAGTTTCTCATGAGCTTGTCTGAAACACACAATAGACACAGCGTTTTCCAACAAGCCTAGTGTTGCTCTAGCTCTGCTTTAATTTTGAAACTGTGAATCCTTCCATGAAATAACAGTAGCATATCTTTTCTTTGCTCAAACCCTCCTTGTATAATTTTCAAAAGGTAGCAGGCTTTCCTTCCCCTGAAAAATTCTCTATACATAGTGTTGTATGTGTGTTCGTGTGTGTGTACCTGCATATACATACATGCACACACATGTGTAACTGTCTTTTGCATGACAGGCAATAGCACGAACCTGCCCTCCTTTCAAGAACACCAGTCAGACACAATTATGACACTAAGTCACTTGTGAGACCATCAGCCTACCAATTTGTGTCTCCAAGCATCCAAAATTTTGCTCCCATCACGAAGACACAACTTAATTTTTAAACTCTATCTCAATTACCCTCTGTAGCCTCACAGTAGGCTATAGCATATTAGCTACATATCCACCTGTGTATTGAATAGTGTATATGTCTGGTTTTCACTGGGAGCTGGGAAGATGATTGTGAGCAAGTTATTTGTGGTCCCTGCCCTTTTCGTGTTTACATTTCCCCCCAACCCCCAAAACATTACAGTAAATATCTATGGTATTACAAAGGGATCAAAGAAAATCTTGCCTCTTGTCAAATTCTTGACAACCTTCCCAGCTTATTCTTAATTCTTTAAGCTCTAAAATCAACCTTCCTGTTCCAAAGAGTACCTCCAAATCTTTGCTCTATCCTCTCTCAAAAATCCATGAATTTGGATCCCACATTTATCGTTAAGTAAGGGTTCCAGGAATTATTTTTCTCTCCACGCTTTGTGCTCCCTGGGAACACTCTGACTTGCCTTCTTCAGTTGGCAGGGAAGCATGCCAGGGTAAGTCTTCACGCAAACGTTATCGAGAGCCAGAAGCCACACATTTCCAAAGCGTCAACATGCAGCCGTTGTGTGGGCCCTGAGATGCAGAGCCACGTGAAAGTGTTAAAATAAAATAGGGTTGACAGGGCCACTTCGTCAGAAACAGGCAACGAATTAGATGTTATGAAATGCTTATAAGTCTGGGGAGTAAGGTGCTCAAAGACAATTACCAACTAAACATTTCATTAATGAAATAATGATTAATTATAATTACTAATTAAAATGCAGGATTATGATGTTGGTTTTGAGCATTAACAGGAGTAACGACATTACCATTTTTAATGGAATTCCAGGAATGAAAATTATAACAACTCACAGAAAAGATATGACTTGCAAGTGTGATTAGGAGTTATCGTTAAACCCAGGGGGATGGAATTTTCCCTGCTGGTGAACTTAAGTTAAGTAAGTTTAATGCGGTGTAATTTAATTACGAAGCAGAGTTTTCTTCTCAGTGGGAAGAGACACCAGGTTTATGGTTTAAAGAACAAAAGGAAGAATGTAAATAGCTATGGGTAATGATTGGCTACTAGGAGGAAAAATCAAAGAGCATGTAGCTGTCTTTTGCATAATACTTGAGGGTAGATGCATGCTGGCTTAGTTGTAAATTTTATTTAATTAATGCTTCGAGGATTACCAACAAAGTAACCTATCAGACAGGGACTGTGGTACTGATGACTGTATCAAAAAGATGAGTTTCCATAGAAAGACTGTTTCCACTGAATAATTAATGCCCAGGCATTTCATAAATGTCAAATTTCCACAGGAAGCAAAAACTTGACCCTCGGTAATACACCATTTAGGATTCATTAAACAGAAGCATCGTTTTAAAACTGTTTGCAGTGGCATAATACAGTATGTCAGCCTTAGCTGCAGTGTAAAGATGCCCAGCACTTGGCTTTCAGGTGTCTGGAATTACCCTGAAGGTGCCGACTCTTCTCAGCCTGACACAGATTTAGCTCCTGAGGATGAGCCAGTTCCTTTTGATAAGCCCGGTTAACCCTTGGCTATTACTCAAAGTGAGGAGTGATCGGACCCTGTTTAGACTTCTTCTCCTAGGTATCCTCAGAGTTGCCACTACTGGCCTTTTGGATCATACAACTCTTTCTTGTGAGGTACTGTCCTGTGCATTGTTGGATACTTAGCAGCATCCCCGGATGTGACTTGACCACTACATACCAGTAGTACTTGTCTACCTCCGGTTGTGAGAATCAAGTATGTATACACATTGCCTAATGTCCCCTGGGGCAAGGTCTCAGTGGAATTTACTGGAGTGTGTCCTCCACTGGATGGTGAGTGAGGGGCAGGGCTCCCCACTTTACTGGGCCCTTGAGGCCATGGGAATCTATAGACTCTGATCACTTTCAAAGTCATGGCTATTCTTAGGACCGAAAGTATCTTCTTCTGTCCTCTTTCTTTTTTTTTTTTTTTTTCCCAGTGCTGAAAATTGAACCCAAGACCTTTGCACTGAGCTACATCCCCAGTCCTTTTTATTTTTTTATTTTGAGACAGGGTCTCACTAAGTGTCCCAGGCTGGGCTTGAACTTGTGATCCTCCTACCTCAGCCTCCCAGAGTGCTGGAGTTGTGGGTGTGTGTCTTAAGAAGTATGAACTGTTATTTATGAATCAAAACATTGCTATCACAGTGGCATTAAGTGTGTCATTAAAATGAGAACCATTCACTCTGGTGATCAAGTGGTGCCTTGTCATCCCATCTGCGCACAAATAACTATTTTTCTCTCTTATGTATCAAAATTACTGTTGCTATGAGCAACCCCCCCATTTCCTGAACTTAAAAGGAATCTAGTAACTCACCAAGCTGTTTTCTTTCTCTGACTAGGTCCCTTCCTCTCCTCTTCCCCCCTCTCTTCCTTCTCCCTTCTCTTCTTCCCTTTTTTCCTCTTCTTTTCCTGCCTTCTCTTCCGTCTCCTCCCTCCATTTTCCTGAAAATAGTATGGGGTAGGGAAACAGAAAAACTCAGCCATGGAAGAGTTTTCTCAGAATGTTTGTAAAGTTTGAAAACAAACCATAGAAGTTTTTTCCTTTTAATAGAAAATAGATTTGATTTCTTGATTTTAAAAGCTCACTTTTAATTCCATATGGGCAGGCAGGATGCCCACACACTGACTAAAAAAAGAAACAAGAAACTATTCGGAGAATCAGTTTGTCTACACAAAAGCAGAAACTGATTTGACTAATGACGTTTCTCTCTTTGATTTTTAATTGAATCAAACTGAGCAGTCATATCTTGGTACCTCACAACCATTGCCTCTGCATTCTGTTAAAATAAAGTGGATTTGATGTGCTGCGTGCAGATATGTTGCCGATGGGTGGCATCAGCGTAAAATAGCGTCCTTGAGGTTGTTGAGTCCACGTGGCACAGTCACTGGGCACAGCGTGCTTCTCAATGAGAAACTGAGATTGGTCTGTTGTTGAAGACTCAAAGGGTTCTGATTTCATCTGGTAACAACAGTTTTGCGTTTGCCTGACCACAAGTCACACTCTGGCCGGAGAGCAGGCCATTGTAAGTATGGTCATCTTCCAGTATTCCACTTTGAACAGACACGTTTTAAATTAAGCAGCCCAACACAGCTCAGGAATCAGAACCAGCGAGTGAAAAGTCTACTTGGCTCACAACATGAGTAAGTCTTATTAATTCAGAGAGTAGGAAGCTTACATGTGCTAATTACCAAAACTACTAATTAGCTTTAATTATAAGCTTGGAAGGAAGTTTAAGTGTGTTGCATTTGATAGTACTGTTGACCTTTTCCATGTATTTGGTGCAGAGAGGCAGGCTGGAGAAGCAGAAAGAAGGTGTTATAAAATTCATCAGAGAGCAATTAATTTAGGTCTCCTGATGAATATGCTATAAATTAGCACATGTGCACCCATCAGGACATAAAGGCCCTTTAATAGAGCCTTACCAGTGTCAACTCTGAATGCTCCAGCCAGCCAAGAGAATGTACTTGTTTGGTAAGTTATTTCTTATTCTGCTCCTGTTGTAAACCAAGCGACAAGCTGGGCCTGGCCAGATAGATGCTGTTGTATGTAAATCATAAATAAAATGAAGTCTGGATTTGACCGATGTTCAGGAATCACTGAGAGAATATCTTCTCGTGAGTCCCAGAAAGCCATTTCCTGCCAAGGTCTGGTGACATTGTCCTGTCAACCTCTCACCCAGAGGCTCAAGCCACCCTTCTGATGTGGCTGATATGTTTCATGCTGCTTTTCTGTGGCAAGGCAGCTCCTCAGCTGGTGTTCCCACTGACACAAATGACGACAGCTATCTTAGGCCACCAGTGCAGCATTTCACACCCTACATGACACCTCCTGATCCCAGGAGCTGTCTCTCAAGTCTAGAAGGGACGCTTGGAGCACACCAGCATCTGGTTGCTTGCTTATAAACTCTAAATTCCTTTATTGTTTAGGTTTGAAAGTTCTTTGGTTCAGCTCTAATTTCTCAACGCTGACGTGTCCCCTAGTAACCACCAGAGGGATCTCATATAATGTGATAACATTATAATCACCGTAGAAGAATGGCAGCTCAGCCAGCATGTGCTAGCCTGCAAGGCCGGGCCTCACTCTGGGAGAGGAGAGTGAAGAACAGAGAAGGAACAGTGTAGGAGGAGGCTCTGCTAGGCAGCTTCAGAGAGGGATCCCCAGAGAGGGACAGAGAAATCCTGAGATAAAGGGGTCTGCAAGACAGTCCTTCCCTTCTCCTGGAAACAAGCTAAACAAACGTGGCCATTAGGAAGAAAGCCATGTAGTGGGTGGAATCGGACTCTACTTGTTTCTGAATCTGTGTTCCGAATTTGAATCCCGCATATAATGAGATTTAATTATAAGAACTAGACTAGAACATTTTCCCATTTTTAAAGTAGATTTGTACATCGTACAAAAGAAGAGGGAATCAGAGATGTACTATAAATTAGTTTGCTGAGTGGCTTAAACCAGTAGAAATTTATTCTTTCCCAGTTCTGGAGGCTAGCAATCTGAAACCAAGTTGTCAGGATGGTTAGATGTTGTAAAATGCTCATCAGCCTAGGAAAGGATCCAGCAAGACTCTGGCAAGAACCCTTCCTTCCTCTTTCCGGTCTGTGGTGGCTGGGGGCAGTCCTCGGCATCCCTGGCTGCATTGCTCCACTTTCTGACTCCATCCCCACATGAGTCTCTTCTCTGTGGATACCTGTATGCCCCCAAATCTCCCTGTCCTTATAAAGGAGCCAGTCATTGGACTAGGTCCTGCTGTGATCAGCATGACCTTATCTTACTTATTACATCTCCTCAGACCCTATTTCCAAATAATTTCACATTCTGAGATTCCAGATGAACATGAATTTTTTGATGACACTCTTCAATCCAATATGGTCCTAAACTACTTTTAAAAATAAAAACAAAACAACAAAAAGAAAGAGAAAAAAAAAAAACCCAGACGTGGTGGTACACACCTGTAATGCCAGCACTCCAGAGGCTGAGGCAGGAGGATCACTGGGAGTTCTAGGCCAGTCTGGTACACATAATGAGACCCTGTCTCAAAAAAACCAAAAGAGCAACAACAACAACAAAATGAAAATAGCTTTCAGCCATGACACGAAGCAGGTCTGATCATCTCATGCTAATGTGATTTCCGGTCATAGAATGAATTCCATTATCACCACCTGAAGAATGGTGCTTTTGCTGTTCCTCTGTTTCCTCCCTGCTTTTTAAAATCTGGTTTCTCCAACATAGTGCCACTCCTAGAAGCCGTTGGAAATCTTGCATTGTGTCTTTTTTTAATGGTTTCTGTGTGTGAGTGTGTATTGCACGTGGGACACCAAAAGACATTATTTCCACCTTGCAGTCCCTTTGCAGCTAACGTGATCGCCTTCAACTGTCAGGTTTTATAGATTATCCCTGAGTTTATTGGGCCAAATCAATGTAGTTAAAGCTCAGGCGATCCTTACTTATCCCTGTTCGTAATACATGCCTGGCTGCACTAACAGCCAACTGAAACTCCACATCAGCTCAACAGCAAGCTGAGAAAGTACGTCCAGGTCAAACATGCTGTAGTGAGAATATGGGCAGCATGTCAGGCAAATTGGCAAATGAGTGTCAACAGAACAGGAGGAGGGAGAAGAAGAGTGAGATAGGAGACCAGCAGGAGAAGCGGCATGTGCAAGACCTGAGTTTTATCATACAGCACAGCGTGGTGCCACCGGCAGAGTTGGGTAGTGGGAGGAGGTTCTCCCAGGGCTTACGGGAGAGCCCCAAAGAGCCATACCTTCCAGCCCTCTTACGCCAGAGCCCCTTGCACAGTATCTCCACTGAGCACACTTCTACTCTTGACTGAACTCAAGTATTCTGGACCCACTACCGAGTCCCTCTTCAAAGCATGTTGTTCACCTGCAGTTCTAGTTATGTTATAAAATGTGTCCTTCCCCCGATATTAATGGCCTCATACCATATGAGATATGCACAGTAGGCAAAATGATAGCTACAAAGAGCAGATTAATGGTTAACAGGGACCAGGTGAAGGGTAGGACGAAGGGGAATTACTACATAGTGAGTGCAGGGTTTCCTTAAGGCATAGTGAAAGTGTTCTGGAACTAGATGGTGGTGATAGTTGCAAAACTCTATGAATGTACTAAATGCCACTGAATTGAATTCTTTCAAATAGTTAAATCGTGAATTTTTTATGTGTTTCACCACAATAAAAACAAAATATCTGTTAAACCCGGCTGCTTTGGAGGCTGAGGCAGTAGGATTGTAAGTTTGAGGCCAGCCTGGGCAACTTAGGGAGACCCTAAATCAACATTAAAAGGGCTGGCAATATAATTCGGTGGTAGAGTGCCTCTGAGTGTTAACCACAGTGTCAGACAAATAGTAACGATAATGATAATAATAAGCTTCCTTCTGATCTGCATACTAGTTTTCTACCTGCCCCATGAAGCCAAATCTAACTCTTAATTACTCTTCCATGGAACTACATTTTTAATATCCTTTTCTCTTGCTTCTGTGATCACCACCATGCACCTCCCTCCACTTAGTCTATGCTTCTCTAACTAATCACCTTGTGTCCCTTAGTAGTTGTGTTAGTTACTTTTCTCTCGTTGCTGGGACAAAATACCCAACACCCAAAGTTAGGGGAAGAAAGGTTTATTAGCTCACAGTCTGCAGAGGTTTCAGTCTATAGTCCGCTGGGTCCGAGGCAGGGCGGCATGGCAGAGGCAGGGTGAGCCCGGCAGCAAAGTAAGTGACGAATACAAGGAATGCAGGCAAGCAGCTAATTAGCTTCTTCCTGTATCTTATTTTATCTAGGCTACCTGCCCCCAGGGCGGCAGCACTCCCACCCTTAATCCTAATACCCTTAATTTTAGTTTCACATCCTTGATCCCAGCAGAATCATGCCAAACCGATCAATGGATTAATTTAGTAACCACACACTCTAGATCCAGCTATCTCTTACCACATGAGGCTTTGGGGGGACATCTAGACACAAACCATAACAGTAGTTCAACTTTTGAAGTCCCTTATCCCAGGTACCTTCCATTGGGTATATCTCCTTTT